>CABEEJ010007969.1:0-26794 GCA_901482245.1 Timema douglasi | reverse complement strand
CAATCGAAAGGGTTCATGAGGAAGTTGGAAACGCCTAACGTTTCGTTTATAAAGAGTATCCTTCTCTCTCTTAGATATTAGAGACTATAATATTCGACTCTTCACCCTAACCCATGGAAGGCCTAGCTGAATACACTCAGTAATTAAATGCGCCAAAAACCCTGACGTCTTTCCAATACATAAGGTAAGCAACTCCAAATCTCCCCGAGTCTTAGTTTCCAAATTCTGTTAACCTCTAACAAAAAGCTAAATAAATCAGGGGAAGATAACCCATCTCAAACCGGCCAAAGTTTTACACGCTCACTAGAAACCTTACTTTGCGTTTTAGAGAGAGAATTCGATAACAGTAGACTAGCGGTAGGAACAACAGGGGGAATCTGGAGTCCACTATCTCCCTCTATCGTTACAGACTCTATTTTGCCCTTTTCCTTATCCTCAAAAGAAGGATGGCTAACGGCATTACTAGGTTCCATATTAATAGGGTCGCTGGACTTACAAATGTTCTCGGACAGCAATGACCGCAACATGGTCATCGGAGCATCAGGGGGGAATTGAATGGCTCTTCTCTTGAGCTCCTGGCGAAGATCGGAGCTATTGAGTCGGTATACGTCAGTTCTTGTGCTGATCACGCTTCCAGAGGCGGCGGCGTCCATGGCAGGAGTTTAATTCACGAAACAAAAATTTACAGATAATCATGAATCAGAACTCACAAGGTGCACTCACTCTTAGCAGAGTGGCGCATATTTTGTAGCATCCTAAAGGGGAGGATGCTCAAATAATACAAAAGGTAATACAAAAAAAGGGTACAATAGGAGTGAGTGCTATGGAGTTCAAGGCTTTGAATGTTTTACCCAAAACATTCCAATATCGAAGCCCGCAACTCTCACACCTGTTGCTGAGTTTATAAAAAAGGGCCGTCTACCACAATAAAGCAGTAAGAGACTGCAACCTGCCTATTAGTTCACAATAAACAATAGAAAAATATCAAATCAAATACCTTGGATATGGAGGGGCATATCTAATTAAAAAAATAGCATAAGTCATTTAAAGTCGAGATATTTATTAGCAAACGCTCAATTAGATATCTAACAGTTCTATTCAATGTTTACATTGTTGTTGTGAAGATGTATGAAAATATAGATGTACACCCTATTTCTACCTTGAGCTAGTTCTATCCAGTCCGCCTCATTACACCCTATTTCTACCATGAGTTAGTTATATCCAGTCCGCCTCATTACACCCTATCTCTATATTGAGCTAGCACTATCCAGTCCACCTCATTACACCCTAACTCTTTCAGGTCCTTTCTATTGTTATCATCCCATATGCACTAGGTCTTCCCAATGACCTCTTCTCATTGGGTTTGCCAGTCACTACCCTGAACAAGGTTCTAGACTACCCCATTCACGTTGCATGTTCTGCACACCCTAATCTACGGGACTTTATTATCTTAGCAATGACTTGTGATTAGTATAGTGCATGTAGCTCATCATTATGTAACCTCCTTCACTTCCTAGTAGAATCATCTTTTTTTGCAGCAAATATTTTCCTAAGCACCATGTTTTCAAACAAGGTAAGATAAGGTAAGAAACCACGTTTAACAACCATAGAGAACAACCGGTAAAATAATTGTTTTTCTTATTCTTAGTTATACATTCCTTGACAGCAGACGAGATTATCAACAACTTACTGACTGAGTAATTTATTCTTCTTCTAATTTCCAATCTAATATCGTTATTGCTGGTTAACATAATTGTGACTAAATATTTATACTCATATACATAGTTAACCAAATTTGTTATAAACATATAATTAAGTCTAATATAATCTCCGGGTCACCTGGGTGTACATGGTCGCATGGTCTATACTAGACTACCGATGATAGGAAGATTGAAATTTGAATCTTGGTCAGGAGTTTCGGTGGTGGTTTTATAGTGAGTGATTTTCCACTCTCCTTCTACGCATTTGTAGAGTCATATACATTCCCTAAATATACCTTCCTTGTTCTTAAATAAACATTAGCTTATAAACCTTCCTTATTCTTAAAAAACATTAACGTATAAACCTTCCGGATAGAAGATGTTGTGCTAGATAAAAATAAAAAAAATAGTTGGTATAATTTTAAAAGAACCGGAACCTTATAATAGTCGAAAATAATAGTAACCTTTATTTTATTTGAACCAGCACTGGAACCTTTAAAATATTTGTTTAGAGAACAGATAACAAATTCATTTGGACTCCCCGCTTGTGCTAGCAGGTAGCATGGTTTTGGGGAGCATTACCTCTCGTTGCTGTCTGTGCGTCGATCATACCGACCAGAAGTAGACTGAAAGAAGGGGAAGTAAAGCGCTTCCCCACCCTCTAACTAATGCGCTCAAGCTATTAATCACTGAGCCAATATCTGCCTACTGTCCTGCTGGCTATCCCAGCCCCCAAGCGTGACATTTTCGCTTCCAATAATTCACTGTGAAGTTAGAGGCTAGCTATTTAGCGCTCTTAAATTATTAATTAACTATTTTGAGGTTTACAGTAGACTTGAACTAAAACATCAGATTAATTTAGATGATTGCTCCAATTTTTTCAATTAAATAAATTTTAAGCTGTTACGGTAAGCCAAGATTATAATTTGCAAATAAATATGGGAGGAACAAAATTAGGCTCATTTAGATTTAATGCATACTAGTTTTCAAGTGTCCTTATTTCTGTATTAATGTATATCTATATATATTTAAAAAACATTATTTTTGCTAGATAACACTAATAATAAGAGATAGAGTATGTACTGTACATAGAGACATCAAGCAAATCCCTTTTTAAGATACAATTTAATATAATAAAACTAAGGCGACAACCATATCTTTATGCCCTAAATTTAAGTTATCTTGCAAACCTCAACGACTTCTTTGAGATATTGCAACCTGAAGTTAGAGTTGAGGTTGTAGGGTTATTTTATTTGGCAACAGTCAAAATGCATTTATACCAAAGTTAAAATGTAGCCTCCAAAATACTTGACATTAAAACAACGGACCAGTTAAAATGTTTCAACCAAGTTTCTTGGGCTTCAGTAAGAATAATTTCCGCACATATAATGACACATTTGTATGTTTTATTCATTCGTTTATGATTATTATTTCAAGTGCATGCGCTTCAACAGACAAGATTTTTAATTGAGAAGAATACTAAACCGAGCTGAGTGCTTAATTTCGTTGTCATTATATTCCCTCCAAAATAGGAGTTGAGATTGTCATTAATTTACTGAGCTATGCATGTGGAATCACAGAGGCTTTCAGTGAGATAAGTACAGTCTCTTAAGTGCATGCATGAAAGTAAATGAGTAGGCCTATTTCCCGAATTAATTATGTGTGAATTTACATAATCAACTGTTTTCTTTAATGTTTTATCATACTGCTGTTTTCTTGACGCTATGTCTCAAAACTCGTTTAGGTTATATGCATATGAAAAAATCACGCTGGTGTATTAGGGATGCAGAAAGTTTAATTTAGAATAAGTTACTGGTATTTGCTTGAAGGAAGAGTGTAAAACCATTTAGGAATAAATTATCCTCAGTATACCCGACCAGGATGTGAACTCCAATTAAAATTTTGCCACGTCAACGTGTCATGCGTTGTTACTAGAGCCATAAACGACTAAATGGTTCCCATAAGAAATCAACTCAACTTCTATTTTACCTAACATTCTGTTTATCTCAGCCTATTTCTTATATAAGGTCCTGCATATTGTAAATTTTATTTTTACTTTAATATTCCAAATAGGTTTGTACAAACTGTATTATTCAAGGTCTACAGACATAAACTAATTAAAAACATCTAATCTTTGAATTGATTTTTATAATATAGCTGGATGGACATCTGCGGCTAAAATTTTCGAGCTGTCGTTTGCACATCATTGTGTAAGAGAGAAGGAGATCTTCGGGTATCTCGTTCTCTCCTACACACATCAAGGCAATAGGGCATTTCTGCATCGTTAGCTAATTTTTATGAATATATGAGAAATATCAATGTATGATTATTTAAACAAAATAAATGTTTTAATAAAAGGTTTGAAGAGCATAACTAAGTTCAACACTCATGACTCGTTTAATTAAATAAGTCAATTTAGGCTAAAATAGTAATACTTCCTACAAGCTTATGAGTTAAATGATCGTTTTAACGTAGGACTTATAAAAAAAAGGTTTGTCATTCGAAAGAAAGTAATCAGCTTTTTAGTGACCTTATTTCATTATAGTTATTGAACATTAAATATAATATGGTTTCTAGAAGCAATATACAAGCCGAGAGCCAACTTTAAATTTATTGTAATATAGTTATACCTCATATGAGCCCTATAACCTGAATTATAGTTTAAATGTTAAACTACCACACAAATTTTGTCATTCAAACGTACGTTATTAAATTTTAAGCTACATTATTTCATTATAGTTATTGAACATTAAATATAATGACTTCTGAAAGCAGTAGGCTATAAAAGCTAAGATCCAACTTTAAATATATTGTAATAAAGTGATACAATCCTATAACCTAAATGATAATTTGAATGTAAAACTACACAAAGTTTATCATTTAAACAAATGTAATTAATGTAATTAGACTCTGCCTTAAACTATGAGTGAAGAATGACCATGGGCACGGGACGAATCCTGGATAGCTCAGAAGTAAGAGCATTAGCGTACTAAGCCGAAGGTCCCGGGTTCGATTCCCGTGTCCAGGTGTCATTTTTCAATTTTCAGAATATGAAATGTAATTAAGTTTGAAGCTACCTTTTTTTCATAGTAGCTATCTAACTTTTAATATACTGTAGTCTTGGTAGAATGTAAACAGCATGGGTGTTAGCTACATATTTTAACATATTAAAGCTTTTATTTGTACAATATTATCTTTAAAACTGAATTGTATATCCATTAGTGTAAATGTGTCATCAGTCAAGTGGGGGTATAATACTTCACTATTTAAAAAAATGCTTTTATTCACTAGACACACGTTTTTGCACAAGAACATTGAAAGAAACCAATAAATCTGTCCCCTCAATAGCATCAGACGACAAACTTTAGCGTCATGATTTGGGCCGTTGTAAGGGGTTTTTTTATATCCATCCAGTATACTATAGAGATCACTGAATATTTGTTTATTAAGGTGAAATATCGATTACTTCAACACTATCGACATATTAAACTATCGATGTTTGTTTGAATATTTTCAAAACAGATATGGCTGTTTGATTGTGTTAAAAACAATAATAAATTACTGGACCACAAAGTGCGTGGGGCGCTGGACGTGTAGTGACAATTTGATAATGTTTTAAAAAGTTCTTTCAATATGTTTGTTATTGCGTGTTGATATTTAGTTTTAATGATCGGCTTGTAAACTAGCAATTAAAATGCCGCCAATCTTTGTGAGCTGTAATTGTAGTCTCTAGTTCAATTGGAAAGCTTATAGGTAAAGTTTTATTTAAATTAATACATCATCTGCCATAGACAACCAAAAAGCGATTTTCATTTTAATATTTTCTTGATACATCCAATGCTATATGCTCTTGACTTAAGTCCAGCGTAAAACAATGTGCCACCTCACCAAAGTTATTATTTACTAACTATTAACTATATTAAATACAAAAATTCGGATTAAAAAAAAGGTGAACTAGCCTAATAGCCTAATAGTATATCACATTAGACATTTATACAACTTTCTAATGGTATTATATTAACGTAATAGGGTAGCTTATTACACTTTGTATTCAATAGTCTAGATGCTCTATACCAATTTATTTGTTGAAAAACTACAATTTAATGATCTAACCGGTTTAAAGAAAAACTTTAATGCACTGTCTCTTGTTAGTTTTGTCTACTATTTGATTTTTTTTTCCTTGCAGTCATTCAGTTAAATACAGAAGGTCCTATGCAAATATTTGGGCCTACTAAAATTTCTCTTAAATGAATTGGGCCCAGTTTAGTGTGGTGGATATAGCTTTGTAAAAACAAAGTATAATCACTAGCCATGGTTTGCTTATTGTTATTTAAAGCCCTGCCAAAGTTTATGCAACATGCCACATCATCAGCTAAACAGGTTAAAGAGAACATAGGCCTTAGCCTTAGGCTACCACTTTTTTTTTTTTGAAAAAGGGCTTATAGCGTCAAAAACACCACCAGTGTTATTAATCATAATAAACATACTTAAGTAAATTACTTGTCCTTATGATTATTGGTTTCTCGAATTTGACAAAATTATTCAACTAACCTACTTTAGGCCTACAGAATAATGTTCCACTTTATTCTTTACATTCCATGGAATTCTTCAACCTCCAAACTACCTATAATAAAAGTTCTGCAACATAACCCTATCAATACATTCAAAAACTCTCCTCTTCCCCCCTCCCCCCCCCCTTTCCAATCATAATTTGATGTATTTATTATTAGGCTACTTTCTTATTGCCTTTTTTAAATACCTCTTTTATACAGTTAGCCCATCTTAGCACCTGTTTGGATTATATCATGATTAGGTCATAAATCTTGGGCTTTGTTTGCTGCTGCTCTTCACTTTTACCTATCCTTGGCCAATTTTTTTAAATCCTTGTACCTTCTACTGCTAACACCGTCTGCTTTATGACTCGTTTACTCCAGTTTTGGTCTCTCTCTTGTATTTCTCCCTTCCACATCTACTATAATTATTACATAAAGTGTAACGCTCCACACTTATACTTTTATGAACATTTTCCTTATTTCCAATTTATGATAGTCGAGGCTGTTAATGTCTTATTACAATGAAAAACTTTCTTTGCCTATTCTATTCTACATATAGGCTAGTATCTTTCTTGGTTCTGTTATCTTCAGTTATTTTAATTCAAAGGTAGCATAAATAACTCCATTGCTGTAGCCTTACGAACTTCTAGTTCTATATCCATTTGTTTGATTTCTTCTTTTCTGCACACCACGACCTTTTTTTTTTAATCACACACATACATTAATTAGCCCAATGAGAAAGTTTGAATTTAATTAGAAATTCTCCCGCATTTGCATTGAGAGACGATAGGAAACCATTTAGGAAAAAAAACACCTTCACTAGGCTCTACATTGATATCCTAACTACCTTGTCACTGGAAATCTAGACTAACTCGATCTGAGTGACACGAAATATCTGTCAGAGTACACAGGTTTATAAAAATAATTAACTGGTTTTAGACTTTACAATACATGTTATAATAACTAAGAACATGACTTAACTGTTACACACGTTCATAGGCATAGACATAGATCACCTAAAAAAAAATAACAACACATTTAATGGTGGTACTAGCCTGAACTATACTATACCTGAATAGACTTGCCTATTTTAACACTCCTCAATTATACTCTAACCACAAAATCAGGCAAAATGTCCTAACTTACATGTACCCTTAAATACATAGAAATAAACTCTTAGTGAACCAGAATTTGATTAAACCAATATAATTACAAACATACTCAAATTTGTTTCCAACCAAACTCTTTGTCAGAATGTCAGCACATTGTTAATTTCTCTCCATATAAATTATATCAATAATACCATTTAGATACAAATCACGAACAAAGTTGTATTTTACATAAATATGCTTTAGTCTTCAATGTTCCCATTTATCCAAACATCTTATGCAGGACTGGTTGTCCTTGTACACCTTGGTGGGTTCTAGAATGATCCCAAAGTCCTGGATCAGTATTCTCAACCAAAGTAGGTCGGATGAGGCGGTTGACAGGGAGACAAACTCTGACTCCGTTGAGCTCAGGGTGACTGTAGTCTGCTTAAGTGTAGTCCAATCAACAGTGGCACCATAAACTTGGAATAAGTACCCAGATGTAGATTTATGATCATTGCTGTCATTGGCCCAGTCTGCATCAACGTAGGCTCATAAGCCGACATCACAGTTCTTTGGAAAGAAGGGACCAACTTCAAGTCTTCCTTGAATGTATTGTAATATTCGTTTTGAGTCCAATCCAGTGTGCTTCTGTTGCATTGCTCCGATACCTGCTGTAGAAATTCACTGAGAAGCTCATATCAGGGCGAGTAAAGAATGTTGCATGTATAAAACTACCAACAAGCTCACGGTACAGTTTTTTTTTTATGCACTCTGATGAAGTTATTTCAGGTGGTTTTGCCTCCAACAAGTGACAAGTTTGCACTGTTCCATACCAAATTTTTTGAGAACTTTCTTCAAGAAGGCTGTTTTGCCAAGGAACATACCATTAGTTTTCTGATCAATTTTTACACCTAGAAAGCTGTGCAAACCTCCAAGATCCTTCATCTCGAATTCTGACATAAGATACGTTTTTATGTCATTCAACTTCTGCAGATTGTTCCCAGCCAAAATTATGTCATCTACGTAAACCAAAAGGCAAGTTTTGATGCTGCTGCTTAAGTTGAAACATACATTTTTCATTTTCAGACTGCTTAGATCCGAGAGAATTCACAAATTTGTCAAGTTTAGCATTCCACTTCAGTGTTGCCTGCTTCAATTCATAGAGAGTCTTCTGTAATTTACAAACAAGGTTGCTGTCAGTTACGAAGCCATGTGGCTGCTTCATATACACCTATTCAGAAAGGTCTCTATGTAGGAATGCATTTTTCACATCCAACTGGAAGGCAATTAAATTGTCTTTGTTTATGATGGCAAACAGGGTTCTTACAGAGGTTAAATGGGCTACAGGTGAGTACGTTTCATTGTAGTCAAACCCTTTCTTATGTGCACAGCCCTTCACCTCCAACCTTGCCCTGTACCTGTCATGTTGTCCATTTTCATCCTGCTTCATCTTGAAGACCCACTTGCAGTTGATAGCTCGGTTTCCGGATGGCAGCTCAGGTTTCATTTTTCTTCAATGAGTATATCTCTTCCTCAACTGCAGACATCCATTGTTGGGCATCATCTCTACTATGGATGTCATCGAAGGTTTCTGGCAAGTTGTCAATAAATGACTCAGCACCAAGAGCCAGTGTGACATAGTTATTTAGGTGCGCTGGTGCATTGCGAGGTCTCATGCTCCTACACAGAGGTTCAAGTTCTTTGCCAGGTCCAGGAGTCTCTTCTTCGTCAGAAATTGTCTCTGGTTCTCCCCCTGAAGACGGCTCCTCCTGCAATTCCCCAGTAAAAACTTCATTTGGAGTCGAACCGATGACCTCAGTAGCTCGAGAGGATGTTGAAACAATAACATCACTGGTTATGAACGAATGTTGATCAAAAATTATATCATACCCAGTATGATTTTTCGTTCCTGTGGACACCACAGCCTGTACCCATTCGGGCAGTAACCAACAATGTAGCACTTTTTTGAGCGGCTGTCAAGTTTACTTTTGAAAACTTGATTAGGTAATCGAAGATGTGCTACACAGCCAAAAACCTTCAGTCTTAACATATCAGGCTTTACACCATAACACAGTTCTGTTGGAACCTGGTTTGCAAGAGCTTTAGTAGGTGATCTGTTTATTAGGTAGACTGTAGTCATAACAGCCTCCGTCCAGAATGACTTATCAAGAGAAGAATGATGGAGTAAACAGCGTGTTTTCTCCATGATGCTACGTCCCATTCTTTTCGCAATGCTGTTCAGCTGACTGGTATGCCTGAACGTAAACTCTGATTGGATACCTTTCTTTTTTAAATAATCGAGCATTTCCTGAGACACAAATCTACCACCATTATATGACCTAAAGAGACTGTTGCCATAGCTGTTGCCATAGCTTCAAATTGTTTGAAGTATGAAAATATTTCAAATTTTCCTTTAGAGTGTAAATGATTGTAAAGTGACTATAGTCATCAATCAGGGTAAGCAGATACTTCTATTGATCATATGATACAGGCTTAATGGGCCCTACAAGTGTGATGTGTATGATCTCCAAAGGGGTGCAACAATGGAACTAGGAACACCAGCACATGCTTTTTCACGAGGCAAAAGATACATTGTATACACTTTACCAGATCGAGTGGCAGTAACCACAAAAATATCGCCTTTCAGAATGGTAGGGTTCCTTTTTTCAAACACAATTTTAAACCCATTAGTTTCCATTTTACTAACTGAGCGCAAATTAAATTGTAATTCAGGGACAATAAATATGTTGGAAAGTTTGATAAAGTTTTGATTACCTTTGTGAGTCACAGACGCGTGTATATCTCCGATCTCTTCAGCACACAACATCGATCCTGATTTGGCAATTTTTATTTTGATAGACTTTGATAGGCATCTCTTATTTGAGACCAAACTAATATTTTTATCACTTATCAGATGGTCAGTGGCGCCAGAGTCAAGCAACCACACAAATCCATCACAACAAGCCACTGATGTTGACACGGTCAAACTAAATTCATCATCACTAGCTTCAGGTGTTGAATTCTACTGCTGCTTCTTGCCTTTCAATTTTGGACAGTCCTAACAAAAGTGACCAGCTTTATAACAGAAAAAACACTGTGTACCAGTAACTTGCTTTGAAAGGATTTGTTTACAATTAGGACAACATTCCGGTTGCGAAGATTTCAATTGTGTAGCCTTCCAATCAGTAACTCTAGAGAATGATTGGCTGGATCCATCAATACCTTCTGCTTGGCATTTGCTCTGCTCATCATTAGGCACGTTTTTACGAATCCCAGGTTGAGATTATCAGCAGATAGTGTCTCTGGCAGTGACACTAATTTGATATTCAGATGGCATAGTCAAGAGAAGATGACAGACAACATCTTATTCTTAGAGGTTAGCTCCCAACGATTTCAATACCCGAATGGTACGATCAAACCTAATAAAATTCACTTCAAGGGTCTCTAAAGAGGGATCAAATTTCTTCATCAACAAGTTTTTGCGCAGTAAAAGCGATTAGCAATACCTTTGTGAGCGTAAGTGTTACGAAGCGTTTGCCATATATCATAAGCGGTGTTCTTATCCTTCAAACAATCCAAGTGGCTGTCTGAGATTCATTGTATAATCTGTGACTTACACTTGCGATTGGCTTTCCGAAGCTTGTCCAGTTATTTTTCCTTTTCTACCTTAATTTCAGCATTATCACTAGACACAATTTTCACAATATCTCGATAGTCACCTTGAATAAAGGGCAACAGATCTATTTCATATAGAAGAGTTTCTACCCGAAACTTCCAGTTGTCAAAATTAGTGCTGTAGAAAAGAGTAATTCTGTAAGTTATGTATTCTTCTTAAACCACTATGGCGATGGTGATTATCAATGACATCACAAACAACAAGCAAACACGTAGAGTTCACGCGTACTACTGTGCAAACTTGTCTTATAACCTTACCCGTCTTAAAATCCACAAATCACAAGCCTTGGCCCATAACCTGTCAAAGTACACAAGTTTATAGAAATAATTAACAGGTATTCGACTTGACAATACATGTTATAATAACTAAGAACATGACTGAACTCTTTCACAAGTTCATAGGCATAGACACAGATCAGCTAAAAAAAATGAATGCCACATTTAACGGTGTTACTAGATTAAACTAGAATATCCCTGCATAGAATTGCCTATTTTAACAATATCATGCGAGCCCACCAATGTGGGTTAGATACTTCTTGAACATAATTATTTTACATTAATAAAACTCACACATGGCTTCATTTCACATTAATAAAACTCCACAGGTAAAAGCCTAGAAAAATATTGTAGGGGAACAAGTGAGTCATGTGATTTACTCACATCTTATCAAGTGTTGTAGTAAATAATTATTCAGTTAATTATTTATCCATCAAGTAATATTTAAGAGGGCACCATAAGGGTGTGCATCACATGCCAATCAACTTTGTGATATAGTCGACTAGAAATAGTAAATTTACACACACTTGCACATGGATCATTTCTGAATAAACATTAATAGAGATAAAGCGTTAATAGGAGTTCCTAATATTGAAAATGGTTGAAATATTAAATGATAGGGTACCATAGCCAGTAGTTGATTGATTAAAAAAAAATCTTTGCACTAATGATGCATAATTACTGATTATTCGTCCAAAATTTAAATTTTAAACCTTTTAATCAATTTAAATTAAAAATTAAATTTAAAATAATTAATTTAAAATACCAACTATTCAGGAAATTATATATATATATATATATATACCAGTAGATAGGCCTACAGTTTAAACACTTAACATCATGATTAAAATAATAGTATTGATAAGTCCATCACTTCAATCTTCTGATTTATTAATTTACAAACAAATTAATCAATCTTGCCCACATCAACCGGATTATCAAACTTGTAACATAGTCTATCTCCAGTAGGTATAAGGCTCAGAGTAAGCAGCTTCTTCAAAATCTGGAAACTCTTCACAAAGGTATCATCCTCATCAATTTTGAAGACTATTATTTTTATCACAACTTTTGAGTCCCATGACTTCAATATCCCCACAAGCAGATATTTTCTTAATTGTACAAACAAATCTGTACTGTAAATTCTTTTGGCCAGGAAATTACATCAGCACCAAGTTTCCTTCTTTTAATTTCTTAAATCTGTTGTCTGCTGTAGTACTTTAACCCTTATTTTGGCATTCTTTATTATCTGATTCAGCGGATGTGTCTCTTTTCTTCCTTTTGTTTGTAGATTTTTTCTATGTGTCGGTCTTTTCTTTTTCTTTTCAGTTTCAGGTTTAATAGATAACAGTGACCTAGCTGGTTTTTTCCTTACTCTTGCTCACAATTTTATTTGCATGTTTTTAAATTTTGATCCTCTTGGCAGTTTTCTTCCCTGACTTCATACTTTCTTTAGATCCATTCCACTTTAACCATTCTCTGGAGTGGTGGCATATGGCAAATATTCCATTTTTCTTCCAAATATCACGTCTGCTTCAGTGGGCCACAAAATGTGATTTTTGAAGGAAGGGTTTATTTGTAGTTGCGAGTTTATCAGAGTACTTGTTTTAGGTGTTGCTCGGCTTAGGTTTGTTTCAGTACTCACTGTAGACTGATTCATCACATGCATTCATTGAATTCTCTAGAGTAATTCCTGACTCATCTTCCATAATGCTGTTATTCTGCTGAGCTGGTTTGAGAATCTCAAACAAATCTCTTAAATCAAAAAGGCTGTCACCCAACTAATTGCTGAATTCCAAATTCTTCTCTGCTTCAACATTCCTGGTGACACTTAATAACTCTTGAACAAAAGCTTTCAAAGTAATTGTGCAGTTTCTTTCAAAGGCAAATCCTCACCAGTAGGTGTAAGTTAGTCTTGATTTTGAGCCTCATCTGATGGAATACACCTGGAATGACTTTTGCATCAAACTTAATAAAGTTCCAATGCTTCAAGTTCTCCTCTCCAAACTGTCTTTTCAACATCTCTGAACTCTTCTGCTCTTCCCTTTTTCATCAGTGATTCTAAGTACTTGAGATGATCTTCACCAAATTATGCTGGTTTGATGTTATGACTAGGCCTAGTTGCTACAGGTGGATAGTGCCTTGATTTACTAGACATCTAGGGGTAAGGTTTCAGACTTCTATGCTGGCGGCCGGGGTTCAATCCTGGCACAGATTTATCTGATTACCAAACCCTTCCTTCACCTCTGACAAGACTTCTTGTGAATGTGAAGAATGCCAGGCCTCCACCGTGGTTCGGATTCCACGTTTAACTGTAGGTCCTTCATTTCATCTCACAATCACCCTACCATTTCACATTAGCGTAAGTGCGTATAACCCGAATGGGTAGTAAGACGCGGTGCTAATAATAATAATAATAATAATACTAGACATCCAATTATTGTAGTTTACTGCATCGGGATAAAATGGGCAAAAACCTCATTTCTTAAATCCACTCTTCACTGTACCTACAGTTGCTCATTCACTAAAAGCTGCCTCTAATAATGGCCCAAAAATAGCTTTTGTGGCCACTTTATTTCCTGTTTTGTATTTTCAATAGTAGACAACATTCCACCATTCAGCTTTCAAGGGACAGAGGAATGCAACATCCACTGGTTGAAGCACATGCATTGCATTAGGATGTAATTCAAATTGTATTATATCATTTGCAGCACAAATCTCTGCAACATTATTTGTTGTGTAAGATTTATGACCATCAATCTAAATTAGAATTTAAAACAGAACATTCTCTTTCCTGAGGCATGGCAGCAAATATTGACACTAAGCCTAGTCATTTTATTAATACTATCCAGCACTTGCTTAGTCGATGATCACACTAAACCAGTATTTTATCACCCTGATCAACCACTGGAAACTGTGAATATTTAATCGATTCTAATGCATAACCTCCAAGAGGATGGATTTTAACATTAACTCATATAGTAAACTGTTAATAAGCACATCAAGGAAAATAATGGTAGATGATCATATTCACCGGCCACTGAAATTAGATGTTTTACAAGTTCTTATAATAGTTCAACCCCCCCCCCTCCCCCTGTAAACTATGCTAGGCCTAAGAAATATTTTTTGTAATAAAACCGATACTGTAGGATAGTTATCAATGAGTAATTTAGGTAATAATTATCAAATGATTACAACAAAATGCATATTTCTATGGATTAAGAAATTGCTGTCTCTTCCCTCACTACTAGCTAGTTCAAAATGTCTAATTGAGCTTCAATTGATACAGGTCACCATTCAATATAATCTCAACCTGCTATATCATATATGTGACTTTATTAGTGCTGTTCCTGGCACAGATTTATCTGATTACCAAACTTTTCCTTCACCTCTGACAAGACGTGTACTAATCACAACTTGTGAATGTATGGAATGCCAGGCCTCCACCGTGGTTCGGATTCCACGTTAAACTGTAGGTCCTCCATTTCATCTCACAATCACCCTACCATTACACATTAGCGTAAGTGCGTATAACCCGAACGGGTAGTAAGACGCGGTGCTAATAATAATAATAAATAGTGCTGTCACTGTCATGTAAGCCAATCTTGTAGTTATAAATTTACCTAGCTGTAGACACTTAACAAGTTCAGCAACTTTTAAAATATCACCTATTACTGGGTTGTGATCAACTATTGGCTTTGGCACCCTATTTGGTTGAAAACTGCATTGAAAAGGCCAGTTTTGACCATTTTAGAATGGCTTCACAGATAAGCTTTATCCACAAATCTTCATTCTGTCATGGGGATTTATTGTAGTTATTAACAAAAAACTTTGTCGCTTTGTCCACCATTGTCACCCCAAAAAATTTAGAATAAGCATTCAAATACTATTGTACTGCACACATTTCTGGCATACTATAGGTCTTTTATTTTCTCTTTTACACCCATACCTCGTGTGCACATGCGTGTAGACACACACACACACACACAGATGGAAGCCGGGAGTTGAGTTGGACTTGCTATGATGAACACTCTTAAATGTTTGTTATGCTAAATTAAAAGATACCTGTATATCTCAAACTATTTGTCCTTATGATTATGACACATAAAACATTTTTAATTCCAATAACCCCACCATTATCCTATCTTGTAAGGACCATTATAACTTGAATACAAATAAATAGTAATGTGATTGTTCCCAAATTCCACCCCCTCACTTCCACCCAACACCCACACATTGCTTGTTTTCATGGTGTCAGCTTTTATTTAACTTAGTATGCGATTGCATTGTCACCCATTTTAGTGCAGCGAATAAATGCAATATAGGTAGGATGTTAATTAGGTTATACTTGATTCATTGAAGAGTTACAAATATAAACTTTTTGTGTGTTTGAAATAATTTAATTCCCTATTTGGAATTTACAGTGTGACAGTAAAATTATTGTCTTGAAGTTTACCCTGCAACAGTAAAATAATTGTCTTGAAGTTTACAGTGTAACAGTAAAATGATTGTCTTGAAGTTACAGTGAAACAGTAAAATTATCGTCGAAGTTTACAGTGTAACAGTAAAATGATTGTCTTGAAGTTTACAGTGCAACAGTAAAAATGATTGTTTTGAAGTTTACAGTGCAACAATAAAATGATTGTCTTGAAGTTTACAGTTCAACAATAATGCTTGTCTTCAAGCTTATAGTGTGACAGTAACTGCTTGACTATGATGCTTGTTTTAAAATGCTTTGGAACTTGAGTTAGACCAGATAAACAATTTCAAGAAAACTAAAAGTATGAGTATTTAAAAAAAAAAAATTTTATTGCTCATTTATAAATTTTAACCATCAATAATGAATACCAGTACTGAAGAAAATGAAATTTTAGTTTGTGCATCAGAATACATCAAAGGTGAGTGAATTTTCTTATAAATTTTATGGTAATGGACAACTACATCTGGTCCTTAATACATAGATTGCTTGGCAACAACTATCTACATTTATCCCTGTCCACTGCAAAGCAAGGTTGGGGGTTGGTATGACAAGCCTTAATTTCCTACTCTATTTTTCTACTATCATACTCCAACTCCTTCATAAATGACTAATATATATTAATTAGTATGGTAATAGCAAATTTATTGCAATAAAATGCTCCAATACAAATTATTTCGCAGGAAGTTCTTTGGCATTGTGAATGCATGTTTAAGTTAAATAAATTTGTCAATCCAAATTACTAATATTAGTCCTAAAGAATAAAAGAAGTAAAAATTATATTTTCCATATTTTGTGATAATATTATAAGTTTTTATTTTTAAGCTGGAGTCAAAGTTGGTACATTTTTAGTGACTTTGACTCCATCCAAAATTGCTTATGACTCTGACTCCACAGTCCTTCTGCAAAGTACTTTGCATGTTAAAGTAACTTTCAATCCTATATATTTCTTAAGTTTAATTGAAATTTGAGTTAATGGGAACCATAATATACAATTATTTAATTCTCAATTTTTAAAAATTGATTAACAAAATGTAAATTTATCAAATGGAATAAATAGCATTTTTGAATTTTGTTACAACTAGTATTTCCCCCTCCCTCTCTCTATACATAGGGGAGGGGTGGAGGGAGATCCAACACCTTAGCTTAGTTAATAGTGTGTGTGCCTATTAAGTCAAGGGTCCCAGGTTTGTTTCCTGGCATAGCTGAAAAATTTATTCTTGGTGAAATGTGGGTTTACCGTTTCAAGGTGATGAATTAACCGCCAGGATGCTGGGTGTTGTGTCTGTTTTCGATTTAAGCTAGCTTATAAGTTGTGCTGATATAACCAATTGGTTCAGAAAGTACATGTTAAATACCTCAAATAAAAAAATAAAAACATGTAGGGACCTACTATAGGGGCTTACTAAATTTATTTTAAAAATTCTCTTCTTTAAATATAATATGATGAATATGGTTTTAAGCTGCCCTCAATTGCTCAAATAAAGATCTTTTTACCCTCAGTCTACCATGAAAGATAGCAAGCCTACCTTGCTTAATTTCACTATGGTTTGGCTTTTGAGATGTGTAATCATTAACAATAAGAATGCTACTTTTCAAGGTAGACAGAGTGTAAAGACTACTTTAAATCCATGTATATATGCCTAAGATCTACTTAAGATCATTCTGGTTCCTCTACCAAAGAATGCAAATACTATAAGACAATTAATTTTATAAGTCATATTACCAAAGCTGTGACAAGGTTAGTGCTTAGGAAAATAGAAATACAAATAGAGGGGAATATGTAAGAAGACCAGTTTGGTTTTAGAAAGGGAAGAGGGACCACAGATGCAGCTAGGTGTTTGAGAATGCTAGCAGAACGAGTTTCGGAAGGGAACAGGGAAATGTAGGCCTATGTTTGTTTTATAGTCTGGGAGAAAGTATTTGATCGAGTGGACTGGAATATGCTACTGAGGTTTGAGAAACATAGGTATAGATTGGAAGGATAGAAGACTGACAAAGCAGCTGTACACAGGACAGAAAGTGGTGGTGAGAGTGGAGGAGGATGAAACAGAAGAATAGAGCATTAGAAGAGGGGTGCGAGAGGGTGTTGTTTGTCACCAGCGCATTTCAATTTATACATCAAAAAGTGGATGGAGAAGGTTCTAGAAAGGGCATGAGGCATTGTAGCAGGCGGAGAACAACTAAAAATCACTAACCCTCCGTTGGTAAACGGGTGAGCACCCCGCTCATTTTGAAATTTCTTTCTTAATTACAGGTGTCAAATTTACAATAGATTCTTGGGACTCCATCTAGCTGCCTAGACAAGTATCACAAGTGGGGGAACGAAGTGTCACTGGTCAGCTTTAAGTTCAGTGACCTGTGGGCTGTCATTATTAACGTTACACCGTCATACTGAGCACTGGGCTTACCTGTTGACCATCCATGTTATAAGTTTTTATATAATGTGCTATTTGCTGATTTATTTTTTATTGATTGTTTTTCAAATAAGTTAGAAACTTTTCTTTTTTTATTTAGATTTCCTTTCAAAAAATATTGAAATTCATTTTAAAAGTTTTTTGGGTTGCCATGGATTAAGAACAACAAATAGTGGAGTGGTTGAATGAAGAATTTAAAAATGAAGAGAGTGATGAATGTGATAATTCAGAGGAGTCTGATGTGTATGAATTGAACATTAGCGATCATGAAAGTGAAAGTGAAAGTGAAAGTGAACAGTCTGCTGAAGAAACCTAACAGCCACCTAGACTTGGGCCACAATATGTTGGTCGAGATAACCTTATTGTGTGGCATATTCATCCACCTAATCAACATAGGCATAGACCATGAAAAAACATAGCTAGCTATACGCCCTCCAGGAGTGAAAGCGGTTTGGTAGAAATGCCAAGTCAGTTTACAAGGTGTGGAAACTGTTTTTTTCCAGATCTTGTCATTGAGGAGATAACTATCTATACAAACGACCATCTGAGAATCAAGAGAGAGAACTACATTCGAGATTCCGATGTAGTTGAAAAAAATTCTCAAGAAATAAAAATGCTCATAGGCTTGCTGTATATGGTTGGTTTGCTGAAATCGCACACCAATATGTAAAAGATTTATGGGCGACTGATGAAACTGCATTCAAATTTTGCCTTGTAATGAGCTATAAGAGATTTTACCTGTTATCAAGAGCCATGAGATTCGATGATGCAACCACTAGAGAAACAAGGAGGGCCTCAGATAAACTTGCTCCAATAAGACAGGTTTCCAATGGTTTCGTGGAATGATGCTTGGAGAACTCTAGTGTTGGTGAATATGTCACTGTCGATGAAATGCTAGAATCTTTCAGAGGAAAGTGTTCTTTTAGGCAATTTATAACTAAAACCCTGCAAAATATGTGTTGAAAATGTTTGCCATGGCCGATGCTAGATTATTCTACACAAGTAAATAAGAGATCTATTGTGGTATCCAACCAAATGGTCCTTTTTACATGGACAAGAGGCCAAGTAGTGTTGTAAATAGAATGGTTGAACCCATACAAGGTTCTGGTCACAACGTGATTATGGATAATTGGTTTTCATTGGTGGCCGTTGTTAATGAATTATTTCAAGGAAAAAATCTGATGGTTGTTGCAACTATAAGGAATAACAAAAGGGATGTGCCGCCTTGAAATAGTAAACACCAAGCCTCGACCGGCCCAGACTAGTTTATTTGCATTTGGAGAGAATTCAATGTTCGTATCCTACGTAGCTAAAAAAATTGTTATGTCATTCTCATTTCGAGTATGCATAACTGATGAAATTGACCAAAGTACAGGGGACCAGAATAAACCAAGTGTCATAACTTTCTACACATAACCTCGCAAAGGGAGGAGTTGACGTTTTAGACAAGTTGAAGTCCGACTATATAGTTGCAAGAATTTCATTCCAATGGCCTCTCCGAGATTTTATTCTCAATACTTGGCATTGGTGCCATAAATACTAAAATTATACTACATTGTAACATAACATAAAAAATTACACGAAGTAAGTTTCCGAAGAGTTTGGCTCTCGAACCTACCAGGGTTTTGAAATGTGGTTATAGAGGAAAGTGTAGAAGGAGAAATGGATGAACAGGGCGAGGAACAAGGAAGTGTTGAGGAGGGTAGGAGAGTAAAAGAGACTGATAAGTATAATAACGAAGAGAAAAAGTCTTGGTTGGGCCACACACTACATAGGGATTGTTTAATGAGGATCATGGAGGGGAAGATATTGGGAAAAGAGGAAGAAGAAGGTTTGGAATGCTACCAGTAACATATATCAAGAAAGGAAGAAGCTACAAAAGGATGAAATAAGACGCTTAGGACCGAGGGAAATGAAAGATGTCCAGTTGATACCTGTCTCAGGACAGATTCACAGGAGGTAAAGAAAAATATATGCCTGATAAGATAAGTTTATTAAACCCTAATATAAATAATGAATAGGCCAATAATTTGAGGTGCGAGTTAAAAGAATACAACTCAAGGGCAGTATTCTGAAAATTTCATAGCAAAATATCTTTTGGTCAATAGGAAATTAAATAATTCTCCAGTATTAACATAGTTTAATTTTCTTCAAAATATTACCTCAGTAGTTGTTGAATATCTGTCAAGGGTGTCCTGGAATTTAATGACAACTTTTCCTCTTCATTTAAAAAGTTTGCAACATAATGTCGCTATGCTCATAACAGATATTGGTATCACTTTATAAAGAAAATTAAACTTTTATATTTCTTCTGGAGAAATACTTTATTTATTTTGGCAAAAAAAATCATTAATAAAAACTGCAAAAACATTAAGCTTAACTCTCGTTCCCTACAATCCCACCTTAAAAGTTTATTTTAATAGGCTTAGATAATTTGAGCAATATCTTTTTAGGATTAAGGCAAGAAAATCAAGAGTGATATCACTATTTCTTTACCCACTTTGGTGGTCACCTGGTTTAAGGCATCACTTTTGCAATAGACTGGACTGTGGGTAACGGGGAGATTGGGGTTCAAATCCCAGTCGGGTGTACTTAAGTGTGGCTTTTCCTAAATGGTTTTCTACATTTCCTCCACTCAAATGCAGATTCCTGGTACACCTTGAAATTCAACCCTCCTTATCCTTGCACGAAGAGAGAGTAGAAAACCATTTATGAAAAATACCCCTCAGTACACCTGACCAGGATTATAACCTTGATCTCCCTGTCGTCAGTAGTTTAGTCTATTTCAACAGTGAGGCCTTAGACAAGGTGGCCACCAAAGCAGGTTTTCTAATGATCTCTCTGGACATTGTTTCCAACTACTAAGTTATCTATCTAAACATGGTTGATTTCTTACTAGTAAGGAAGATATTTTAGAATGTATAACATCAGTAACAGTGATGTAAAAACTGTAACAGTTTTTTCATATTCATTTATTTGAGTTATTTAATGTGCACTTTTTGAACCGACTGATTATATCAGCACACGAGAACTTCTATGAGCGAGAGTAAAAGGGCCTACCAATTTTGTCGGAAAAGGTATTTTCACATTCCTTCCATGCCTAATTTACTCCCCTCTGAAGGAAGTTGTGATATGGTTTATTATCGCTCAAGAAAAATCCGGCGACCCCAGCCAGGTTTGAACCCATGGACCTCGGGTCGTGAAACGAGCACCTTAGCCCAAGATCACCATGGTCGACTGTAACATTTTAATTTGTTTATTCTATGTACAATTTATTTAGTTATCTAATAGGGCATCTAAAGAACATATCCTTAATTTATGTTATAATTGTAATGTCCATAAAAATGTAATTGACCAAATTTTGAATACATAAGTTTTCGATTAAAATTTTTTGATGGATCCATACATTTTATTAAAATACAAATACACATTTCTACTATTTATTAAATAGAGTGTGAACAGAACCTTATAGTCATATTTATTACCAATTATTTATTTATTATTTGAGATGATTAACCTCCACCTTCTAAATTGACTAATTATGATCATCACACAATTTATAGATTAACTTAAATCTAGAATAGACACAACATCCAGCGGTTAATTCAACACTGTGAAAGGGTAAACCCACATTTTACCAATAATAAATTCTTCGGCCATGCCAGGATTCGAACCCAGGACCCTTAGCTTAATAGACAGACACGCTACCGACTGAACTAAGGCGTCTAACACCAATTATTTGAAATGTTAACCACCAATACGGATATTGTACTGATTCACTTCCAATTTATTAAAACCTCCTAGGATGAGTCAATTTCATTACTACCTATTTGTTTTGTTATAAATCTTATCTCTAAACTAGCTACCATACTATATAAATGTATTCAATGCAACAGAAATTCAATGTTTCTGCCTTTTAAACAGCTGCAGATCTTTAATGCCCTTGAGTAATAACATTTAACCTAGGGTTGTGTCATTGAAAGTGTAATATTCTATTGTTTCACATTATTTCGGAACAATATTTTCTTCATGAAAAACAACCACCAAAAATGTATGGAAAGCAAGTTATACTCCTAACTCGCTTATAAAAAAGTTCAAGTTATGAGAGTAAATTCATAAACAAAAGTTTAAGGATCTATTTAACCACAAAAATTTGATTTTATTCACAAAATTAGAATTGTAGAAACTTATTTTCTTATAAGGTTTTCAAAAATGGTCTTAGACATAGTTGACTTAAGTTATAACAATAATTTAAAATTTCACTTTACACTCATATTAATTTTATGCCCATTTAAGGTACAAACACAAGGCCTATATTTAAAAAAATCTTATTCTTCCTCGGGAGACCTCAAGGAAATACACTAAATTTTATATTAGTTATAAATGTAGTGTCAGAATACAGTACCTGATTAAAAATGGTAATTAATCAATATGAAATTTCTTGAACCTGAACTCGTCTGTTGGCTCTCTTATAGAACGCCTGTACTTTGTGACCCTGGGCACAACTGTGAGACCCAAGTCCACGATCAACACCCACTACTTCAGCATTGATGATGAGCTCAAGTATGAGAATTTCAATGCTGACTTTGGTCCTCTCAACTTGGCAATGCTCTACAGATATTGCCAGAAACTAAACAGGAAATTAAAGGTTTGTTGGGTAGCTCCATAGTTTAGTTAACTTAAATGAAATCAACACTTGGTCATTAACCCCTTAAAAAATTGTGATGCTATGTTAGAGAAATTATATTACAGTCAAACTTGGTTATAGTTGCCTCGGCTATTCCGTCAACTCAGGCGTAGAATCATTTTTTCACCAGTATGGTCAAACTGTAATCTATTAACATTATAAAAACCTCTGTTTTAGCATCACTACCACTTAGTTATAGCATCAAAAATTTCTTAGATATTTTACTTTAAATTGTATTTAAATGTACGAATATGTAAAAAAAAACTGAAAAAAAAGGCTAATTCCTACAGAGATTTATTTTATTGCAAGCTGGGAGTGTACTGGTCATACAGTGCACTGGTCTAATGAGAGACTGAATGGCAAAACAAAGTCAAGGAGGGGGCTGCGGGACTCATGGGCGCTTCAAGGTCAAAATGAAGAGAGGACTAATCCTCCTTCATTGTCACTGAGCTGACTGGAACTGTCTCGTGTGCGTGTCGAAGCTCAAAGCCAAGGTTTTTTTTGGTGTTTTATAAGTTCAACATTAGTTTTGGTAATCATTATACGTAGGCCTACATGTTTATAATCATGACAAGCTACAGATTACTACAGAGAACAGGCCTAAATGTAAGTTATTTAAATACAGTAGGCTTACATGTTTTTTTAATATGCTTCATTTATAAATTAAATGCAATTTTAAATTTGTGACATGTCCTTCCTTAAAGCTATTAAAAGTGTTCTTGTTGATACCTCTTTTATATCGTCACTCTGACGTAACATCAATATTTGTTTGGCCCCTTAGATGATGTTATAACCAAGTTCAACTGTATTTAGATTGAAAAATGACATCTGAACACGGAAATCAAACCCGGAACCTTTTGCTAAGCATGCAAAGCTCTAACCACTGAGCTATCCAGGGATCAAGCTCTCTCATAACTCGGCCACCTTTTACCCAGAAGGGCACATTCATACAGTTGACCTATACATCAGTACTATTGGCAGCATAAAGGCTATTCCAAGTCTAAGGTGGCTGGTTGCTAATAGTTTGTGATCTTAATTGATTACCCATATGTAGCTGACGATACCCGCATGTCCATCACAGACTCTGCCTTAAAATATGAGTGAGGAATAACCCTGGGCATGGGGCGACCCTTGGATAGCCTATTGGTTCATTGGTGCTCTAAGCCAAAGGTACCTGGCTCAATTCCTGTGTCTAGGTGTCATTTTTTCTATTTAAACAATATGATATTTAGATGTGGTTATAACTGCATTTAACAAATATAATTGCCTGGCTATTTAATCCATGAAGAGAAATTACTTTAGCATATATCCATGAGGAAATTGGAACACTACAATGTAGAAAATTTCGTTGGTTGTTCTCAAGAAACACATTTATTTGATTCATTTTACTTCATATTCTATGTATATACACACTGTCAATATTTTTTTTAAAAAAGCAAGGCTGTTTTGATAAAGTTATTGCTTTAAGAAGGTGTTTCTAGAGATTGTTTTACCAGAATGATTTCTTTTGACACAACCCCTATATTTTTTTGGTGTCCCTTGTTTCTAAACAACCTTATGTCCAGGTGTTATATATACATTAAGGAAACCCTAGTTGAGGACATAGCCTAGTTAAAATATATATACTCTTTTCTGTTAAAAAAAATCTACTTTAGAGTCACTAGACTAATATAAACTAAAGCAAAAATGTTTGACTTTATTGACTTTATTTGACAATATGTTGGTGAAAACAAATTTGAGCATTTTATATTTGATATTCAAAATAAAAAATGATTGAATTTATAAATTTTTGTGGACACCTAAATATATAAGAAGTGCTAATTATTACTATTTGATTAGCGATGATGAACACATGTATTTTGGAAACTCACATGAACTTACATAGAAAAAGAAAGTGTAAATTTTGAGAAATCAAAAAATTGAGGTTAAAGTTTATTAATCAAACTATAGGTACCATATAGTCATTGAAGACACTATTAAGAACACATGCAGCACCTATGTAGCAAAGTTGTAAATATTTAAAATGTCATAAATTATAGCAAATCTACAATAACATTTCAGATGTATGAATTTTTCAGTACTAGCTTAGGTAAGTACTGATTATATTTGATTTCCAAATATTTTGTACGTGCTGTTATTCTCGCCACTCATTTAAGAAAGGATCGGGTTTGTTTAGAAATGGCAAATTATAATATCTTTAATGATGATTTAATAAGGTAGGCCTAGTTCTACATGTTTACCAAACTTGATTAAAATTAGATGGTAAATATTGGTAACTTATATACTAGCCTACTTTTGAAATAGTGGAGCATTGAACATATTAATATGGAAAAGATATATTGTATTTCCTAATGGCAACAGGGAGATTTAGGTTCAATTTCAGGTGGATGCACTTGAGGTTCTTTTTATGAATGAATAATAACCGTCGACAACCCCTTAATAAGGTAATGGTGGTGGAATTTATTTGAATTTTCCTTCCTAATCCCTGCCCCTTGACTAAGCTGTTAATACACTTAGTGTTGAACATTATAACCAAAAACACATACCTGTCATAGGAAAAGGATATTAATATATTAATGATTTAAGTCACTGCTTGAAAGATTTTATTAAAATATTTAGGCGATATTTCAAATTTTTGTTAGCAAGATAGATCATTTAGTGACGCTTATCAAAGTTGTTAGTTATACTTTAACTTTAAACACTGATATCAGAGAACAACAAAGTGTTATTTTACTAGCATAAAATTAATTTATAAATGTATACTAAATTACTTTAAATTTTCTTAATTTTTTTTTCATTTTCTTTAGAACCAAAGCTTACTACCCATTCGGGTTATAGCCTGTGCTAATCTACTAATTAAGCTAATAGATTTAGGGATTGGGAACGTTATATTTATAGGAAATGTACCCGCATTTTTGTGGAGGGAGAGTGGAAAACCATTTTGGAAAAACCACACTCACTATACCCTGTCAAGATTCAAACCTCGATCTCCCCGTCATCGACAATCTAGTCTTCTGCCATAGTAGTGCATTAGAGCATGCAGCCACCGAAGCGGGAGTTCCCTAAATAATAAATATATATATATGTTGATATCAACAAAATTTCAATTGGCATACTGAATATTTTTTTAAATAAATGCTAAAGACCTTGATGACCTTTAAACAATGATAAAAATATTTATGCATTTCAACTACTATTATAGGAGTTAAAAACAATTATTTTCATACACCCAGTTGCCAATTAAATTGACCCGCCTATTGCAGGCAAACCAGACAAGATGAGACTGACAAGTTCTTGCCTGCATACGTATCAGTGCTGGTATACATTCAGATCAATCACAACATACAAAAGTTTGAATTTCTAAATATTGAAACAATTAATTTAGAATGGTTTAGTTGAATTCTAAATGATAGGATGCGTACAACACCGATAATATAGTCTATCCCATACAAAGGTAAATGTAAGTTTATATATAAACCAGTAATTAAACCAAGGTCATTTTTAATACTTTTTTTTTCAGTTGCCATCTCTTTCTAAAAAGAAGATTGTCCACTTCACTACAATGGATGGCCAGAAAAGAGTGAATGCTGCATTCCTAATTGCCTCTTTCTCAGTATGTACTTACTAAATTATCTGCTTTTTAAATCCAATAACATCCTTTGAATATGTGTACTATAAATAAATTAAGTTACCTAGTAAGTTAACAATTAGTAATCTAATTTCATTTAAGCTCCATGTTGCTTTTTATTAGAAGTGTTTATCGTTCTCTTTCTGAACAAAATGAAATCAGAACACAGCATATAAACCAATTTAAATCTGGAATGTTGGACACAACATCTTGTTGTGCGACTCTAGTGACCATTCCGAGACCACGTCGCCCTTAACCCCTTTTTTCCTCGAGCCCCTCCCTCGCGCGGTCCG
>CABEEJ010007968.1:9566-26803 GCA_901482245.1 Timema douglasi | reverse complement strand
ATTTATAATGTTTTTTATCTTCCAGCAATTGGGGGATGTGCTCACCAAACCCCCCCTGAAATTATTGGCTGGCTACGGCCTTGTCATCATTGTTGCCAAAGATTTGTGATGTCCACAGGTAGAGAGAAGAGAACAATAGCTGAGAAAATGTGATGAAGCAGGAAGAAAATAAACAAGCAGAAGTCGACTCAATCCTGACTTAGGAGGTCACTGTGACGTTCTGTGATTGGTTGGTCCAACGGCGAGAATGTTGGAACTCCAGCGACAGTCACAAAAAGTGACCCGTCACCTTTCTTTTTGTGACTTTACTATGGCTTTAACTTTTATTTATTTATCTGACCTATTTAGAGTGCACTTTCTGAACCGACTGATTATCTCCTTACACGAGAAGTTCTATGAGCGAGAGCGAAAGGGCCGGGATAGGTATTTCCCCATACCTTCCAGGGTTCTTTTACACGCCACAATCGACGGCTCTACGTCCGGATTTTCATCGCTCAAGAACAAGCCGTCAAAACCAGCTGGGTTTTAACCCACGGACATCGAGTCCTGAGGCAAGCACTTTGCCCCAAGACCATCAAGGTCAGACTTGAACTTACCAAATAGTTTTTGTATTTTACTCAGAGATCCATTGTTAAGTATTATGAGATCGATAAAGAGGGAACGTTTCTTGTCTATTGATAAATGGATCACACAGTTTGAGAAGGTATTTTTGAACTAAATCAACTGTTGACAGTTCATATTGTTAGAAAATACAGGATAAAGGCCAGGTTCCATTTAAACTTGTAGAATTTTAAAAATAAAATAAAAAGCATTTGGAAGCATTAAAATTTTGATTCTATAGCCCTTTGTACCATCTTAAGTTAAGATTCCCTATATTATATTATTTTAGTCAACCTTAATTTTCTGGGTTATAAAGCACAGCTCTCTTATTGATTGGATTTCAACCAACTACATAACTCAGAGATTTCTTTATCTAAAACCAGTTCTTGAGTCGCTGAGAACTTGCATTATGTCAAGATTACAAAATATTTAAAGTTGGCTATTAGCTTGCATTAGGTTTCAGAACTCATAGTATATTGAAAATACTGTAATGATAATGAAATAAGGTATCTTTAAACTTAAGTAGATTTGTTTGAATGACAAACTATGTGTAGTAGTTTTACGTTCAAACTATAATTTAGGTTACAGGGCTTGTAGGAAGTATTACTTACGCTATTACAATATATTATATATTGCTATCAAAACCCATATTATATTGACAGTTTGATAAGTATAGCGAAATAAGATAGCTAAAATCTTGATTACATTTGTTCGAATGACAATCTCTGTGTAAAAGTATCACGTTCAAACAATCATTTAGATTATAGGCTTGTATAAAATATTGCTACGATATATTAGCCTACATCAACTTATTTAAAGAAACAAGGCAGGAGTGTCAAAATAAGCTATACTCTTTAAATCCTTTATTAACACATTTATTTCACTTAAATATTAAAAAAAATGTATGTATCGCATATATTAATACAAATTAGCGAACGTTGTCAAAATGTCACAATTGTCTTGCATGTGTAAAAGAGAGAAAGAGATACTTGAAAGTTTCTCTCTCTCTCAACAATGGTGTGCAGACGACAGCTAGAAAATTTCAACCACATAATAATATTATGTCCATTCAGTTATACTATAGCTTTCAATGCTAGTAGCTCATTAAGTGTAATGTGTTAGTACATGTACTCATCTCAGAACAAAGTGCCAGGTCACAAGATTCATAGACTAATCCCGGATACAAACATTCACACGCATTACCGTTTTAAATGTTCCATCATTTATTTACCCTAAGGGCAAAATATAACTTACAAAACAATTCGCTCTTATCTCCAGTGCATCCCTCAGGTACTAATTATTATTGGTTTCTCAGTTTCACAGTATTTGAATTATACTGTGCCAACCTGTATTCCTTCAAAATAGATTGTAGGCCTAATATTTATTCCCATTCCAAACCGTCGATCGCAGCCGCTAGTTCGTTCGATCAATAAAAAAGATTGAGAGAAAGAAAATGAAAGAGAGGGCTTGAAAATTTTTCTCAAACCAACGTTATAAAATCGAAATATCGAAACTGTTTGGCTGATGACCATTTAAAATTCTGCCTTTGTTTATGACAGAATAATTATGAATTCTCATTCATCAAACTATCCTAAAATTATGCGGCGTCATGCAGCAACTGTTTCAAATGTTTATAGAAAAAATACCTTTTTCAGGTAAATTATATATATTATGTTGTTTGATTATTTCTTTTAAACTCAGTTTCAGTGTGTGAAATGACTTTGAATTTTTATTATTTCGCGATTGATTTTCTTTAGCTTACAATGTTCCAATGTTCACAATGTTTATATCTTTGTACCTTCTTCTGCCAAAGGAATGTTTTAAATTTAATTTTAGTATGCTCGTCAAACAGAATTAAAGAGACAACCATCTTGAATCCAAATAAAGGTATACAAGAATGCAGGTATCTTTTTAAGGTTGATAAGATATATTGGTTTGATAGTAAGTTGTGTTGGTATACCTGAGGAAGGTTCACCAGCATAATAAACATTACAAGCGTAATTGTGTGTTATTTCCTGCGTGTTATTTATCCGCTGACTGGCTCAGAGCTCAGACAGAATTAACTTGTCAGAAATGTTGTGTCATTCTCAATATACGTGTAATATTGAGCACTTTTAAACCTTTTGTAGATTTATTTTATTAATTGTTAGAATAATGGCACCCGCTTTAAGTAAATATATAACGACACAATCAGTGCTCGGCGCTGCTTCGGTGTCGGTGTTTTTATTGTTACTTCGCATGAGGAGGAAAAGTGAAAGATTGAAAAAGTTGAGGTAAGTTTGAGTGGTTTTTTTGTTTGTTTGTGAATCCATGGTTTGAAGTTCAAACTCCTAAGATATGAATCTTTACAGGTTACAGGTACTCACTCTTTAGTAATAAACATGAGTTTTGGTTAAATCAAACTATAAAAATAATTAGTAGTGTATGCTAGGCCTCATTAAACTAACTTTATACTTTATTTAATGATTATTGAACAGTACGCAAAGAGGCCGGGATTCTTTAATTATTTCCATATAAAATATTAAGTTATTATGGAAAATTTAATATTTTTTTACCATTAATACATACAAAAACAAAAGCAAATTTCTAAAACAAAATTAATGTTGTTTAATAATTATACTCTATTCACGGTAGGAATTACTCTCTGAAAGGTCTTTTTTCCTACCAATATCCTACTATATAATAGATTTCTGGTAGGGAAAAAGGCCTTTCACAAAACAATTCCTACAATGAACGTACTTTATATATACCATAGGCCTAATTAAAAAAAAATTAAAAACACCTTAATCACAGGAACGTTAATATTTAGAACTTAAACATTTAAAAGAATGTCATAAAAGTCACCTACACATCAATGGAGAGTTATTAATAATTAATTAACACATTTAAGCACTTGACTTGTTGATACTAAGATTTGCGTTGACATTTAACTATGTTTATTATCACTTCCATAACAACGGCACAGAGAAACGACTAAAACCCCGCTCCAGTGGTCGTGTGGTCTAACGCGCCACTCTCGTGTTGTACTAGACTACCAAAGACTGGGAGACCAAGATAAGATCCAAGTCGGGGGGGGGCGGGGGGGCGCCCATCGTGTTCCACTCTCCCTCCACGCAAATACGGGTGCACATCCTCAAACCATCCCAATTCCTAACCCATTAGTGTAATTAATATGATACATGGGGGTATAACTCGAATGGGTATTATGACGCTGTTTTAAAATAATTCAGAATCAATGTATTCACTCACACTTACCAGCTTAACCCCATATTTAATAGTTTCAGACAGGAAGGTTAGGTTAGGTTAGGTTGGGTTAGCTTATAATGATTTGAAGACAGGGGCTCTATATGGACTTGTTCATTAGTTTGATGTCTTAGCGACATTATTCAAACATTGTTGTTTACCTAACCTAATCCTCCCGTCAATCCTAGAAGCACACAACACGGGTTGTTAGAGACTAGTCTAGAGTGGCGTGTGGAGGGAGGATGCCGAGGAAACCACCTTCATTGCACCTGCCCGAGATCTAAACCGAGACCTCCATATCAAAGTGCAATATGAGTCAGACAGCAAATTAGGTTATTGTTTTACAGTCTCTGGAAGAATGCTGGTGCATTTTATAATAAAACTTCCACATGGTGGCTACAGACAGGCAAAACCTGGAAAAGTTTGGTGAACTTTCTAAAATAAATTTTGTTGTCGCCCTGAATCACTTTCTTCGCCCTGCATCACTTTATTCGCCCTGCATCACTTTCTTCGCCCTGCATCACTTTATTCGCCCTGCATCACTTTATTCACCCTGCATCACTTTATTCGCCCTGCATCACTTTCTTCGCCCTGCATCACTTTATTCGCCCTGAATCACTTTATTCGCCCTGCATCACTTTATTCGCCCTGAATCACTTTATTCGCCCTGCATCACTTTATTCGCTCTGAATCACTTTATTCGCCCTGAATCACTTTATTCGCCCTGCATCACTTTATTCGCTCTGAATCACTTTATTCGCTCTGAATCACTTTATTCGACCTGCATCACTTTATTCGCCCTGCATCACTTTATTCGCCCTGCATCACTGTCTTCGTCCTTCTCAACTAGGTTTATGACATTTTAAAGTTATCGACAGCAAACTTATCAACATCTCTTCTTAAAACGAAACCAATGAAGTAATGAAGGTCACCTGGAGCGACCATAACCTACCTCAAATACTGGAATAAACCAACAGACTGAACGCTCATTGTCGTCGTATCTTGTGTTCCAACACAGAAACTGGATTGGATCTGAGTGATGCCTTTTTACTGTTGAGCACTGCTGCCAACACGACGATTAATATTCCTCTTTGCTTATAGCCAATGTTGCAAGGATAGAACATGCACTAAGCGGGGCTTGAAGCTGTCACCCTGTGCTAAGGATGAGACTTAGGTTCACAGCAAAGTCAAAGCTAGATCAAAGTTTGGATATTTTGTTAAAATGTTTTATGTTGGAAAAAGTATTATATATTTCAACACTAGACATGTAAGTTTAGAAAATGTCTTATTTCAAAAATGTTCAACATATTAAGGGTTACTCTGATAAGTCGGAGTTATTACCACAACATGCAATTTAATTTGGTACTGGAGTCTCCTTGTCTCGTAAATATTAATTTGTAACTTACACTTTGTTTACGATGTAAGCTTGAAGGGGTTCTCTATGGGCCCATCATGTAAACTGAATCATAGTGGACACAAGCAAGGTAAGCTGAATCATAGTGGACACAAGCAAGGTAAGCTAGTTAACATTCAGAGGAAAGGAAGGTACACAAATCAGCTCATGACAGCGATAATTGAACTTACATTTAGTCTTTCAGTTGTCAAGAATTTTATTGGCAAAGCTTCACAAACCTCGAAGCGAGGTCTATGCTGTTAGATATTCAAGACAAAGTCGAAGCTTACACCGGAGGGGGAGGACCCGGGAATGTCAGACGAAAATGGGCTTGAGCCCCCCTCAGTTCCTTACTAAGCCAGAAATATACAAACATGGTACCGTGAAATAAAGAATAGTAGCCTAAATATGGAGCGGGTATATTGTGATGCGCGGAGCTTTGTCTGTAGTGTGATATTACAAGGAAAACACAAAATGTTAACGTTTGGTAATCCAGGTTTATTCTATGCTTAGCTGATATCTCACCCCATAAACTCTTGTTACACAATAACATAATCAACTGTTTGGATGTTGGTAGTCGGGAATGGTCACTAAACTATGTTCTATGTTCCTCAGGAAGGCGGCTCACACCGATATTCAATATGTCGTCGGAGAAGTGAGTATAGACATCTTGTAACTTGGGTGAGGTTTGGTGTCGGGTGGGACGTGGTGCTCTGTTTCCTGATGAGACTGGGTGATCTGTTTCCTGGTTAAACTGGGTGCTCTGTTTCCTGGTGAAACTGGGTGCTCTGTTTCCTGGTGAGACTAGGTGTTCTGTTTCCTGGTGAAACTGGGTGCTCTGTTTCCTGGTGAAACTGGGTGCTCTGTTTCCTGGTGAAACTGGGTGCTTTGTTTCCTGGTGAAGCTAGTTGCTCTGATTCCTGGTGAAACTGGGTGCTCTGTTTCCTGATGAAACTGGGTGCTCTGTTTCCTGGTGAAGCTAGATGCTCTGTTTCCTGGTGAAACTGGGTGCTCTGTTTCCTGGTGAAGCTAGTTGCTCTGTTTTCTGGTGAAACTGGGTGAAGCTAGGTGCTCTGTTTCCTGGTGAAACTGGGTGATGCTGGGTGCTCTGTTTCTTGATGAAACTGGCTGCTCTGTTTCCTGGTGAAGCTAGTTGCTCTGTTTCCTGGTGAAACTGGGTGCTCTGTTTCCTGGTGAAACTGGGTGCTCTGTTTCCTGGTGAAACTGGGTGCTCTGTTTCCTGATGAAACTGGGTGCTCTGTTTCCTGGTGAAACTGGGTGAAGCTAGGTACTCTGTTTCCTTGTGAGACTGGGTGCTCGGTTTCCTGGTGAAACTGGGTGCTTTGTTTCCTGGTGAAATTGGGTGATCTGTTTCTTGATGAAACTGAGTGCTCTGTTTCCTGGTGAAACTGGGTGAAGCTAGGTGCCCTGTTTCCTGGTGAAACTGGGTGCTCTGTTTCCTGGTGAAACTGGGTGCTCTGTTTCCTGGTGAAACTGGGTGCTCTGTTTCCTGGTGAAGCTAGATGCTCTGTTTCCTGGTGAAACTGGCTGCTCTGTTTCCTGGTGAAGCTAGGTGCTCTGTTTCCTGGTGAAGCTAGGTGCTCTGTTTCCTGGTGAAACTGGCTGCTCTGTTTCCTGGTGAAGCTAGGTGCTCTGTTTCCTGGTGAGACTGGGTGATGCTGGGTGCTCTGTTTCTTGATGAAACTAGGTGCTCTGTTTCTTGATGAAACTGGGTGCTCTGTTTCTTGATGAAACTGGGTGCTCTGTTTCCTGGTGAAGCTAGTTGCTCTGTTTTCTGGTGAAACTGAGTGAAGCTAGGTGCCCTGTTTCCTGGTGAAACTGGGTGAAGCTAGGTGCTCTGTCTCCTGATGAAACTAGGTGCTCTGTCTCCTGGTGAAACTGGCTGCTCTGTTTCCTGGTGAAGCTAGGTGCTCTGTTTCCTGGTGAAACTAGGTGCTCTGTCTCCTGATGAAGCTAGGTGCTCTGTTTCCTGGTGAAACTGGGTGAAGCTAGGTGCTCTGTCTCCTGGTGAAACTGGGTGAAGCTAGGTGTTTTGTTTCCTGGTGAAACTGGGTGCTCTGTTTTCCTGGTGAAACTAGGTGCTCTGTTTCCTGATGAAGCTAGGTGCTCTGTTTCCTGGTGAAACTGGGTGCTCTGTTTCCTGGTGAAACTGGGTGAAAACAAATACCTCTAGGTGTGGTATGCCAACATAATGTTGATGAAGTGTACCCCAGAGGGGTGAGAGGGCTCAAGGCTTGGATGGGTGGGGTAAAGAATATTATTTGTATTCATAAAACAAAAATTAACAATAATTTCTACTATATATTTATTTTACTCAACAACTTTTACGTAAGAACATTAGATACATAGCGTGCCAACTGGAGTAAAATATAACAAGTCTTTAAACCATGGACTTGGTGTAGCACTTTGTTTGACATTCATTATGTAATGCGTGGGCCTACATTCTGTATTTTAAAACTTGACAAGCATATCATTGTGCTAATTAATTAAATTAAAACACAAACACACTTATTTGTACATTAGGCTGTACCCGAGCACATGACTGATAGATTAGTCGCACGAAATACCCACAAACACGTCAACATCCTCTGACCGAGCTACCAACATTTTAAACATTTCACCATAGTATTTGTGTTGTTTTATAGGTATTGGTAACATCTCTCAGGCGGGACACTTGCAGATAACATGACTTGCTCTATGAATATATTAACATGGTTTTAGTAACTTTAGGTGACCTGGCGGTCTAGGGGTAAGGTGTCAGACTTCTGTGCTGGCGGCCGGGGTTCAATCCTCGGTCCCGACACAGATTTATCTGATTACCAAACCCTTCCTTCACCTCTGACAAGACATCTTGTGAATGTGGGGAATGCCAGGCCTCCACCGTGGTTCGGATCCCACGTTAAACTGTAGGTCCTCCATTTCATCTCACAATCACCCTACCATTACACATTAGTGTAAGTGTGTATAACCCGAACAGGTAGTAAGACGCGGTGCGCTAATAATAATTTAGTAACTTTAGTAACTATCAGAATCAACATAGGGCATAGTTTAACACAAGCAGGATTGTAACTCTTGTTGAAGGACATGTCCGACAGCTAAACAAGCACTAGACCTACTTTCATGTCTTCATACGGCAGTTCATGATATATATAATAACAATAATAATATATTAAAATGCCATCAATGTTGACCACAAATAAATCTAACTTGGTGGTTAATTTATTGAGATCATTTTTACAAATCACATTTTTAAGAGCATTTCGGTCAAATATCAAATAAAACCCCGTTAGAGTATTATAGTTTTTATTTGTATCTTTGTAATCAATATGGCTGCTGTCTAAAGGATAAAACTTTTTTTTTTGTTTAGAAAACCTAAACATATTGAATAATTTTGAAATTTTCAAAGCAAATCAACCAAAACCCATTAAAAATCATATTAGGTAAAGATTGTCTAGAACTGGTGAGTCTTGGTTTGACTCCAACCAAGCGCAGTGTTTATAGTGCTCTAATATTCCATTGTTATGCTCGGAACTGCCAGAGTTGTGTAAAGAATGTCTGTAACATCGACAAGTTTCCTCGAGCCTGCCGACTCTTGTCACAATGTCTGGCCTGTTCCAGAAATCCACCACCAAGACGAAAGCGCAGGTGGATGCGCTATTCTTCAGACAGTTGAGGACGCTGCTGGGGATAGTCGTCCCTGGCGTGCTCACTCCCGAGACCGGATACCTGTTCTTGATCGCCGCAGCGCTGGTCGCTCGGTCGCTCTGTGACCTCTGGATGATTCAGACCGGGACACACATAGAGACGTGAGTTGCTCGGGTCAGCGGTTAGGACCACGTCATACTACCCCCCCCCTTCGGGCTGTACTCTTGTTTGATAACTACACTAATGTGCTAGTGAGGAGGAAGGTTGAATTTAGAGGAAGTGTATCTGCATTTGTGTGAAAGGAAATCCACTTAATAAAGTCCCGTTCACCACACCCAGCCGGTAATTGAACCCTGATCTCCGTCGTCATGAGTCCAGTTTATTGCGAGAGGGAGAGGAACCTAGCTCTCACCTTGTCGAGCGTCCTCCCAAATATTGACAGTGGCCATTTTCTTTTCTGTCAGGCTAGCAGAAAGAAGGGGTCACTAAACGGATTATTCATATTCTGTAGGTCGTGACTTGGCGTAATCTCCCACGATTGTTAATACCTCATTGTTATTTTCAAGGTCAGTTTGTCGAGCTATTGTATCAGTGGGACTGATAGGTGTGTTGGACACGCTGGTCAACACTCACTAGAGCAAGGGGTGCTAGTGCTCGTGAGGGAACACACCACCCAGTGGACAGGAACGTGAGAGTTACTAATATATGAGTGGGATCATCATCTTCTCGGTTATATTGTAATAACAAACACCGACCGCTTGTAGCATTCTCTCACATTACCTCAGATCATCTATACACCCGGCTTTGATGGCCGCAAAAATTGTGAATTAACGGCCGGGGGACTAGCCCAATTAAGCTAGTTTGTAAGCTGTATGTTGATATAATTCCCCTTGTTGCCAATGTTGGTGCAGTAAATGTTTTGTACAAAACACAAGATTAGCAATAACTACAGTAGCCCCATGGCTTCTTTGGTGTTGACTGACAGCTCACAGCTGACAGATAAAAGCTTTGAAAAGCTACCAGACCAAATTATGTATCCTTACGCCGAACCATATGATCTGCAAAAACGTGTGTGTCACTTCTGACGGTCTAAATCTAGGTATATACCTAAATGTTGACTGTCGTAAGTCAGCTGTGAGCTGTCAGTCAGCACCAAAGAAACCATGGGGCTACTCTAAGCATATAACCTGAACGGGCAGTAAGGCGCCGTGCTAGAAGAAACCAATTGGAAATGGCGTATTGTGTGTTTTATATGGTTGTGTTGTGTTTGTGCACAGTCACAGAGTTGACAGCTGACACATTGTCGACCTCACTAGGACCTGGCTTCTTCCTCGTCCCCCCCTAGTCTGTCCCGTCAGGAACACCCCTCTCAAGGGATATTGATGAAGTTGGGGCAATATGTATGACAGACTAACTGTCCACCCTAGAGACCTGGTCTGTGTGTCTTATCAACAGGAAAGTCTGGGAACTGAGCAGGAAATACGTTTTAAAATAAAATATACTTATTTATATCCTGAATCCGAAACTGCCCATAGTATTGGTCTTGAACCGCTGTTCAGATGTTTTATTTATATTATCAACTGAGCGCTCTCCGCACTACCAGAGGTCATCAAGGATATCTTACCACCCATCTGGTTAGAGGGACGCACACATCCACATATTTACCACGAGGGGAAGAGGGAACTGCTTAAAATACCTTTTTTTTCGGTGGAGGAGAAACTAAGGTGGTTTTTTTTCAATGTTTATGTTAATACAAAATCTAGAAAATAGTCATAAAATAAACAAATTAACAATAAAATTTCTAATCACTCACTTTATTACCAATCCTTATGAAGTCCTAAGTAATTTACGGACAGTCACATACACGGATATCAAGTCGTAGACCTGGCGTAACCCGCGTATCCAGAGGGGCAACTGTCGGGGTAATTTCTAGCGACCACACTTTCCTCATTGTCCTCGATGCTTTTTCTCTATTTAGATTTAAGTTGTGTAAACATTTACTAATTGTCTCTTCGAGTGCATCTTGGGATGTGTTTGTTTTCAGGGCGATTGTTAACATGAATGCGAAAGTATTTCGAAGGAAGATTCTTCTGTTCGGCCTGGCTATGCCCTTCGTAAGTACTTTATAAAATGTTAAAAGGTTATTACAGTATATTATTTCCATTGTCAACATCCCATTTTCTCGACTAACACAAAGCCTACAGCGATGAATGAGGTATCAGAGGATAGCATTTTTACAGACTTCTGACAGAGCGTACTCAATTTACGTTAAAACACATTGTTTGCTTAAAATTCAAGTTAAAAGAAAAATGTAACAATATTTTTATATCAATTACCGAAAATAAACTCTTTGCTATTTTGTGAATACACCTCGCTGAGTACTTAATTTTAACAACCCAACAAAAGACTAAATCTTTTTTTTTGTGGGGTTGAATGTGTGAAAGTTTCGCAAGGGTTCACTGGTTATGTTATAGTATATTTGTGTAAGATCTATTTTGATGTGGCAGCCGATATTTTCTTGGTGTTTCAGATTGCGTTGGTGAACAACGTCTTAAAAGTAAGTGTTGTCAATATTCTCTAAATCGATTAACAAATGATGTAGCCCAGACACGCAATATTATCATTATCATCATCATCATCATCTGGGTAGTAAGATGCGGTGCTAATAATAATAATAATAATAATCGGGTAAGGTGTCAGACTTCTGTGCTGGCGGCCGGGGTTCAATCCTCGGTCCCGGCACAGATTTATCTGATTACCAAACCATTCCTTCACCTCTGACAAGACATCTTGTGAATGTGGGGAATACCGGGTCTCCACCGTGGTTCGGATTCCACGTTAAACTGTAGGTCCTCCATTTCATCTCACAATCACCCTACCATTACACATTAGCGTAAGTGCGTATAACCCAAACGGGTAGTAAGACGCGGTAATAATAATAATAATAACCATCATCAGTTATATTGTGACAAAGCAATTATTATATTTATTTACGTGTATTTCACTTGGGCAGCGTACAAATATTGTTTATTCAACTGTTTGTCCACACACTCACAAATGCAACATTTGGACCTTTTTAGGCATCGATCGACTTACAAACCTATCAAAGGTCCCACAATCCTCTATTATATATCTCTACTTTATAGCTGATTTAAAATTTTTTTCGTACCTCTTATGTTTATTGGTTAAGTTCATAGTCCCCTCCAACCCTCGTGCCTAGAGAGAAGACCACATGAAATGTGCATTTTCCAACTAAACTGCCTACTCTTCCTATAAATATTATAAAATTGCACAGTAAATATAGAACTGTATGACCATTCTGGATTGTGAGGGTTCTCATTTCAACGGCGGCAGAATTTAGAGGATCAAGGACCAAATAATCTTCCCGAGATTCACCTTCAACGTCACACGGAGGAAATCGGCTTAAAATAAATCTTACAACTGGCTCTAGTTTTCCAAACGTCGCGGATATTTGAGCCAACTCTGCTCTCAGATGATCGAGGATTTTGAGTGGTTTTTTCTTTCTTCTGGATTGAAGTTTTTGTAGTCAAAATTACTAAGCACCCTTTTGAAGCAAGCAAATAAAAAAATATATAATTGATCCTGGGTCCTCCAGTTCTGGCTATAATTGATCCTGGATCCTCCAGTTCTGGCTATAATTGATCCTGGATCCTCCAGTTCTGGCTATAATTGGTCCTGGGTCCTCCAGTTCTGGCTATTATTGGTCCTGGGTCCTCCAGTTCTGGCTATTATTGGTCCTGGGTCCTCCAGTTCTGGCTATAATTGGTCCTGGGTCCTCCAGTTCTGGCTATTATTGGTCCTGGGTCCTCCAGTTCTGGCTATAATTGATCCTGGGTCCTCCAGTTCTGGCTATAATTGATCCTGGATCCTCCAGTTCTGGCTATAATTGGTCCTGGATCCTCCAGTTCTGGCTATTATTGCTCCTGGGTCCTCCAGTTCTGGCTATAATTGATCCTGGGTCCTCCAGTTCTGGCTATAATTGGTCCTGGGTCCTCCAGTTCTGGCTATTATTGGTCCTGGATCCTCCAGTTCTGGCTATTATTGGTCCTGGGTCCTCCAGTTCTGGCTATTATTGGTCCTGGGTCCTCCAGTTCTGGCTATTATTGGTTCATCCTAACCTGAGACCGGAAATAAACAAATATTCCCGTATCACTACGCCAAGGACATACATACACGGCAAGCACTCGACACTCACAACCGTCACTTAACACTGCCGAGACGAACTCTCGACTGTACCATGAGCTCCCTCAACGCCGAGTCAGGAGCTTGTCGGTATTCAAATGGCGCTTGCAACGCTTAAAGTGTAATTTATAAATCAAATGAAGTTATAAAAAAAAGTCAAATACAGAACAAAGGATGGCCTATTTAATGAAAGGGTACTATTGAGGTTCGTTCAGTAGCCAATCGGAGCATAGCTTCCATGTGGCTTTGTTTACATCAGGTCTCGGCTTAGGATAACTCTAAAATAAGAGCTCATATCCATCTATTTTGGATAATATTTTATTTGAGGAAGGGGTGACCTGGCGGTCTAGGGGTAAGGTGTCAGACTTCTGTGCTGGCGGCCGGGGTTCAATCCTCGGTCCCGGCACAGATTTATCTGATTACCAAACCCTTCCTTCACCTCTGACAAGACATCTTGTGAATGTGAGGAGTGCCAGGCCTCCACCGTGGTTTGGATCCCACGTTAAACTGTAGGTCCTCCATTTCATCTCACAATCACCCTACCATTACACATTAGCGTAAGTGCGTATAACCCGAATGGGTAGTAAGACGCGGTGCTAATAATAATAACTTATGAATGGCTGTAAACTCACAAGTAGCCTCTATGGTTAATTGATTATGTTTGTTAATTTTTATATAGGCAAAATTTCCTAAAAAAAATGTTGGTTCTTGAATTTGGCAAAAACATCTGCTCTTGTTACGATTATTAGTATGATTTAAAAAAACTGCTAGTTGAACTGTGTCAACAATAACATTTGAAAAATAAAAGGACGCTACGTCTCCCTTTCATTAAATCTTTGGCCACGAGCCCAGATAGACGTTCCGCTGTGCACGTTGACAGTTGGACAGAATCACTTCATATTTGTTCTTTATTTTGAGGTCGTCAAATAGTTCTAAGGCAACTTGAGGCCTCCTTCACAAACTCGTCATCGGTGAGAGGTTTTCCTCCTTAGCCAGCACCTGTGTAACTTGTAACAACGCTACAGTAGCGCAAACCTCTCCAGTAGACGTCTAAGAATACCTAAGACAAGGTTTGAGGGTCAGTTTGCATCTGCGGTCAATATCAGAGTCATATCAGGGCGACCAATAAGACTGGAACAAGCTCACACCAGGGCGACCAATAAGACTGTGAACACGCTCACACCAGGGCGACCAATAAGACTGGAACACGCTCACACCAGGGTGACCAATAAGACTGGAACACGCTCACACCAGGGTGACCAATAAGACTGGAACAAGCTCTCACACGGTTGACCAATGATGACTGATCAAGGTCATCTTGGATACTTTCAAAAACCATGTGAAATAATTTGAGATATTCTCAATATTAGAAGACCCAAAGTTTAACTTTTAACTATGATGTAGTTTTACCACGCAATCAACCGCTCGATCATGATCGACTGGTTGCCGACCATCCCTTTAAGTGATAGTGGTTCATGCATGACTACAGTAGCCCCATGGCTTCTTTGGTGCTGACTGACAGCTCACAGTCAACATTTAGCTATATTCCTAAATGTTGACTGTCAGAAGTGACAGCTGCTACACACATGTTTTTGCAGATCACATGGTTCAGCGTAGGGATACATAATTTGGTCTGGTAGCTTTTCAAAGCTGTCAGCTGGGATCTTTTAGTCGGCACCAAAGAAGCCACGAGGCTACTGTAGTTAGACAAGCTACTTCACTGTTTCGGTTCTCAGAACAAGCACTCGTCTAGATACTGGTGCTTAACAAGCACTTTCTATTTACCAGGACAGTGATCAAATGTATGTTTGTGATTTCAGTACGGCATTTGGGAGCTGAAACTGCGCTTTAGGACCAGATTAACTCACTACCTGTATGATCACTACCTCAAGTAAGCTATTGTTACCTGTATGATCACTACCTCAAGTAAGCTATTGTTACCTGTATGGTCACTATCTCTATCACTATCACTATAATTAGCTCTGAGCACTGAACCTCACATGTGATTGCACCCCTCAGGGGGTTCACGTACTACAAGATGAGTAACCTGGACAATCGTATCGCCAATGCTGACCAGTTGCTGACCACGGACGTTGACAAGTTCTGTGAGACAGTGACCGATCTCTACTCTAACATCAGCAAGCCCATGTTGGACATGAGCATCTACGTTTACAGGCTGACCACCAAGTTGGGCTGGGCGGTGAGTCACACGCCTTGACCCTCGCATCCATGTAACACGGGGGTTGGAGAGTTTGAACTTTGGACATGCGAGCCGGCAGGGTTTACGCGCACACTGCGCTAATGCGGGTTCATTTATGATAAACTATCCTGCTCACACTTATACTTCAAATTGGGCTGTTAATAACCAGGACAGTTAAACATGACAGCTAAACATGATAGTTAAATATGATAGTTAATAGATTTGTATAAAATATTATTACATACAAAATAATTTGGATAGTTCGAGTTAAACGGAGGCCAGGCCCATCTTGAACTTTCGACAACTAGAATAGCATGGCGTTCAGGTTATACGCTTAGGTACTAATTGTGCTAAGAGTTTTAGAGATTAGGAAGGTTATATTTAGAAGAAGTTTACCCACATTTGCATGGAGGGAGAGTGGAAAACCGCCCTCAGTACACCACGACTGAGATTCAAACCTCGATCTCCTGCGGGAGTAGCCCGTTAAACCACGCCACTCCTCGTTGACTATTCCTCTCACAACATTGTTCAACATGAGGGAGACTGTTTTACCCATGAGCGTACGCACATCGCTCTGTTGCTCCAGACTCCGTCACTGGTGTTCCTGTACCTCTTGTTTGCCGGGTTCCTGCTGACGTACCTGAGACGCCCCACTGGGCGCATGACAGTTGTCGAGCAGAAGCTGGAAGGGGAGTTCCGTTACATAAATTCCCGGCTCATCACTAACTCTGAGGAGGTGGCCTTCTACCAGGGGAACCACCGCGAGAAGCTGACACTCCTCGCGTCCTTCGAGAAGCTGGTGCGTTCTTTATCTGGGGCGTGTTGTGGGTTTGGGTACTGAGCAGAGGGTTCTAACAAGATGTTGGGCGCTAAGAGTGCATGAGTTGCCAACACTGCTGGCCAAGATACAAACTGTTCTTTATCTGGGGCGTGTTGTGGGCTGATAGTGCATGAGTTGCCAACACTGCTGGCCAAGATACAAACTGTTCTTTATCTGGGGCGTGTTGTGCGCTGATAGTGCATGAGTTGCCAACACTGCTGGCCAAGATACAAACTGTTCTTTATCTGGGGCGTGTTGTGGGCTGATAGTGCATGAGTTGCCAACACTGCTGGCCAAGATACAAACTGTTCTTTATCTGGGGCGTGTTGTGCGCTGATAGTGCATGAGTTGCCAACACTGCTGGCCAAGATACAAACTGTTCTTTATCTGGGGCGTGTTGTGGGCTGATAGTGCATGAGTTGCCAACACTGCTGGCCAAGATACAAACTGTTCTTTATCTGGGGCGTGTTGTGCGCTGATAGTGCATGAGTTGCCAACACTGCTGGCCAAGATACAAACTGTTCTTTATCTGGGGCGTGTTGTGGGCTGATAGTGCATGAGTTGCCAACACTGCTGGCCAAGATACAAACTGTTCTTTATCTGGGGCGTGTTGTGCGCTGATAGTGCATGAGTTGCCAACACTGCTGGCCAAGATACAAACTGTTCTTTATCTGGGGCGTGTTGTGCGCTGATAGTGCATGAGTTGCCAACACTGCTGGCCAAGATACAAACTGTTCTTTATCTGGGGCGTGTTGTGCGCTGATAGTGCATGAGTTGCCAACACTGCTGGCCAAGATACAAACTGTTCTTTATCTGGGGCGTGTTGTGCGCTGATAGTGCATGAGTTGCCAACACTGCTGGCCAAGATACAAACTGTTCTTTATCTGGGGCGTGTTGTGCGCTGATAGTGCATGAGTTGCCAACACTGCTGGCCAAGATACAAACTGTTCTTTATCTGGGGCGTGTTGTGGGCTGATAGTGCATGAGTTGCCAACACTGCTGGCCAAGATACAAACTGTTCTTTATCTGGGGCGTGTTGTGCGCTGATAGTGCATGAGTTGCCAACACTGCTGGCCAAGATACAAACTGTTCTTTATCTGGGGCGTGTTGTG
>CABEEJ010007967.1:11953-26803 GCA_901482245.1 Timema douglasi | reverse complement strand
CCCAACCTTAATTTATCACTGTGCAGGAGGGAAGGTCACAGTTCACGAATGATGCATCTTTCGTTCGTGCCAGGAATCGGAACCCGGTATCCTAAGTTAAGTAGGCAGATACGATACTGAGCTAAATTTTTTGATTTTGTATAGTTTTTTATATAGTTCTACAGTAAATTTGTGTTTTAATAGTGATTTTTTGCGATTCCATTTGTTAACAAAAATTAATTCGTGAATCTCCCATATTTTCCTTGTGCAAGGCGGTAGTGAGCCAATAATTTCAGGGGGTTGGGGGAGGGGGTGTTTGTGGGCACATCCCCCAATTGTCGGAGGATATAAACAATTCTAAATATTAAACACCTTCAGAAGCTCTCTGAAGTGCTTTTTATGGTAACACAACCCCCTAATTTATACTTGTATCTTAATTTTGATGTTGTCTGAACCATAAATAAAAACCGTATATATTTTGTTAATAAAATCTTGGCGGGGGGTGTTGAACACCACCACCCCCCTCACGGATATGGCCTTGACCTTGTGCAGCCTATGTTGCTACCATTTCATTCACAGATACAACGTTTTCCTTGTCTCAGCACTAAGTCTCAAGCTATAAAGCTGAAGTTCATTTCACCATCAGCATTTCAGAAAAATTTGTACCTCAATTTTGATTGGCTGACTTTCCTCCTATCACAAGTGTTATTTAAGAGAACCGTCGTTAATTGCACTAGTACAAAACATAGATTAATAATTACGAGGTGACCTGGTGGTCTAGAGGTAATGTGTCACCGGGGTTCAATCCACGGTCCCGGCACAGATTTATCTGATTACCAAACTCTTCCTTCACCTCTGACAAGATCATCTTGTGAATGTGGGGAATGCCAGGCCTCCACCGTGGTTCGGATTTCACGTTAAACTGTAGGTCCTCCATTTCATCTTACAATCTCCCTACCATTACACATTAGCGTAAGTGCGTATAACCCAAACGGGTAGTAAGACGCGGTGATAATAATAATAATAATAGGTAAAAAATAATTAATATTATTAAGCCACTACTGATTGATCATAGGGTCAAATTACCTTAGAGATAACAGCGTTATATTTTTTTAGTTATTTTCGACAAAAACTATTGCAACCTACATGTTGGATTAAGAGAAAATTTAGGTGTAGAAGTTTAAAATAAAGGTTTGTTTGACCTTTAAATTCTTACTAGATCTGAGTTTAGACGGAATTCATAAATTGTCTCAAGTTATACTAGTGTGATAGATATTTAGATAAAGTATTATTCATAATAATATTCCTGTCAACTTTCTATAAGACCTGCAAAGTCGAGATAATCTATATTTCTATATTAAAAAACTTATCCTGTTAATGTCAATCGATTTTAATGTATGGCATAACTAGGCATTTCCATTTTTCAAACCTCTTATTTACGCCTTTAATAATAGTATATTTCTAAACCATATTTGTTTTTAAGACACCACGTCTTACTACCCATTTAGTTTTTACGCATTTGTACTAATTAGGATAATCTTTTAGGGACGATGAAGGGTGAATATAGAGGAAGTGATACTAACATTTACGTGGAGGAAAAGTGGAAAAACACCCCTCAGTACACCCGAATTGAATTCGAACCACAATCTCCCTGTCTTCTACAGTCCATTCTATTTTGAGAATGACGCCTGACTGTAGATTCACACGTCCGCCGAAAAACTAGCGCAGAACAGAAACGTAGTCACGTGACGAGCTCTAAGCCAATCACAAGATTTCGACTTAATTGGCGCGAGCTGTTCTGCTGAAGTTCAACTATTGTCTACCTTGTCCGCTCTGCTTGAGATGTTCAGCACAAAAGAACCAAACAAGTCTCAGAACCAACCATCTCAAATTAGTGTGCATGCGCATTTGTCAACGCATGCGCTCTACAGCCAGAAGCTAGTAGACATCTTTGTTGGCCGTTGTGAGATTTGAAATAACAAACCCATACCGCGTTTTAAAAAATTATTTTGTATCTGTATTTTTACATTATATAAACATATTCTCTATTCACAATTTTCTTAATCTGTTTTGTTTTTCAATTACTATCCGACTAAATATCTTGTTTCTTTTATTAATATGATATGAAATGTGCTACGTAAAATACTAGAAATGTGTGTTTGTGTAGGATATTAGTTTCACCTCGTCGTAGGACGGGGATGAAAAGGGGAGCCAAGGTGAATTATTATTGGCTTCAGGAGGGATCCATGATATGGAAAAGCTTGGGAAACATCGCTTTGTTGATATCTATATGTTAAAAGCGAGCAATATTTCAGCCAACTAGACTATGCCAGTTCCCCTCCCCCCTTTTCTCCCTCAATAGACTACAATCTTCATAGACCAACCCCTACCTTTTTTCCTTATAATAAAATTTTATTGCCAAACGATTTCTTTTGATAGGTAAAAAGCATTCTTCTGAAACGCATTAGTTCCTTTCTCTTTCTATAATTAGGTTGTTTTATTTTCCCTTGTCAAGATTCTTCTACCTGTGTTTCAAATAATGAATGTAGGCTCTCGACTAGAACAAGGAAATAACAAAGACTACTGAGATCTCGGGGGGGAGGGGGGGGGGGAAGAAGTCCTTGGGAATTCGGAAAAAGTGTATGGCATGCCATAGTTTTCAGTCAAGTTCAAATTTACTTTTAAGGTGATGATTTCTCTTGAATGCTCTTAATGAATGTAAAGTACACAAACACCTGTTATATTAATTAAATAACAATGATATAATCATGTATCACGTCATTTTTATGTTTTCTGGTAGAGTACGTATATTACATTACAATCTGTTCTGTGTATTCGAAGAAAATAAATGGCTTGTCAATTGAAAGGTTTCGCGTGCTAAAACTCAAAACTCGCATGTTCTGAGCCCGCAAAGTATCTGTACTGACCGAGCTTCTGCCACGATAGAGGGTGTCATCTGGTGTGTCTCGCGTCCTCTACATCCACATTTCAGGCGATTGACCCTTTTCATTTGGCGTTGAAATGCATAACCATCGGAACAAACTGTTATCTTCATGAATTTTTATTGTTTTGCAATTTTCTTTTCGAAAACGGTTTGTTCAAGAATATAAGTATGTTGGCTAAGTTAAACTTTTTATATACACACCTCCGCTATAATTTTAAAAGTAATCAAATGTCGATAAAATTGACATTTTTAAGTAGAAAACTGCCGGATTCATAACAATTAATAAACGTCGATATATTATCTTAGAGGGGGTGTTGAAAATACTAACATACTAATTTCACTACTAGAGAAAACTGATATTTCCAAACGTATGATTTTTCCGTTAGACCTGTCCGGTAGCTAGCGCCATCTACGTTTTCCGTGATCCATCTTTTCTTGTTGGTGCGGAAGGATACTTTGGTTGGTTGTGAAGCCACGCCACGCCTTTCACCCTCCCACCCTCATCCCACAAAATAGTTTTTAGACTTGCACTCGACGGGGCCAAGGGCTTTAACTGTTAAAAAGTAGCCGGCATCAGTGGGCACGTGAACTAAATCTCAATCTCACTTAGTCTGGTTTTCTGTTGACAGAGTGATCAGTGTTGAAATGCTGGCAGAACGTACTGATGGAGGTCTTCTCTAACTTGTGTGCCCACTCCCACGCAAATGCGTGTACATTTTCTCTAATCCCATCCCTACCTAACATGCGTGGTAAAATTATGATAGCCCGGTTGGGTACTAAGACTCGGAAGACAATTGAACATAGTATGGTTTAAGCTAACAAGATAAGAATCTACTTGTTTTAATTTGGCGGTTTTACAAATGTGTAACGATTATTTTGAATATATTTACTATTTATACTTTATCACGACTCCTCCGGTAAATAGAGTATTGTGCTTGTCAAAAAATCAAACTTAACATGAAAATATCTACTGCAAAAAGAGAAAAAATAATGAATTTTCTCAAAATTTGCTCAAACTATTTTGATTAAAACTCTAATCAAGGAACTGTTTAGCACTACAAATAAATCGTTAATTCTAATTTTCCCATAAAAATTTATTTGAGGGTACTTTATACATGGGGAGAAATGTCTAGCTATCATATCCCCTCAATTATTTCAGATATAAAATTATTAATCAATTTAAAGTTTTAGTACTACTATAAATAAAAAACTTTTATATAAAAAATAATTTTATAAAAGTAATAGTTTTTGAGCAATTAGCAAATATACAAGACCGTAGCCGAGGGGGTTAGGGTGGGGGGTCTTTGTGAGTTCAAACAACCCCACAATTTTATGAACAAAATATATAACATGGTTTTAGTTTTGGTTCAAACAATATCAAACTTAAGATACAAATACAAATTAGGGGGCGGTGTCAATTGTAATGATATTGGTTTGGATTAATCTAAGTTATGTAAAAGTCATGGATGAAGGTAATTTTTATTTAAAGTAATGTATGTAGTGTATCCTTTTAAGATTCATCCATGAAGAAACACGCGATTCTCAGAAACAATGTGAAAGGGATTTCACCACTAAAATATATTTTTTATACCATCTGTATTGTTATTGTCAATTCCTGTTAAAAAGAACAACTTCATAGTATTTGGCAGAAGAAGCCATTTCTCTATACCAATAAGAAGCTAGCCTTCGCAAAACCTGTCTCCAGGACTCTTTCTATTAGTTGGTTTTTACACTGTTGATGAGGGGAGAAAAAGGCAAGGAGTATGTCATATATAAACTATTTTGCGTATGTTTAAGGCATCTCAGGGATCCAAACATCTACACCGAGATCCCGCCCACGCACAACGCAGTCTGAGCCACACACTGGCAGTCACAATCTAAAATAACTTACATTAATATCACAAGTGTGCAGTGATATAAAACATTTAATTGGAATATGTATACGTAATTAACAGGTGTCATTTAAATAAACCGTGTGTGAATAAACAGCCATCAACAGTTCTCTTTCTTCAATTTTATTAATATACCAATTTAATTAGTGCTCGAACACGGGGCTATAGACAACTGGTTAAACGGTATATTTTCCGTACAGTGATGATAGGCGCTCGATCACGGAGCTTTAGACAACCTATACATCATCACAGCATTCTTATATCAGGGAATTAATCCGTAGGTAATCAATCGACGCCCAAAGCGGGGTGATTGATTACATAGTGTAACAATTGACGCCCAAAACGCGGCGCGATTAATCAATAAACATAAACCATAAAAAGTACTTCAGATAGCTTCTGAAGGTGTTTAATATTGTGAATTCTTTGGCAGTTAAGGTGTTATGTTGCCAAAACAAACACTTTAGATAGCTTCTGAGGTGTTTAAGATCTAGAATTTGTCCTAGCCTCTGGCAGTTTAGGGGCAATGTTGCCATAAAAGCACTTAAGATACAACCCCCCCTCCCCTCACTTAAATTATCGGCTGGCTATGGTCTTGCAAATATATTTTTAAAATTAAAGTATGGGAAATGGGGAATTGATCTTTATGCTCTTTTGTAAAGAAAGATGTCTTTTTTATTATCTCCATATATTTCTGTTACCGTGTATATTATTTCTTTTGTGCTCTTGTGTGAAATGTGATTATCTTTTTTTTTTCAATCTTGTCACTCCAACGTCAATTATTTTATTTCACAAATCCTTTGAGCTTAAGTAAAGTGCTCCATTTTTAGCACCGCGTCTTACTAACTATGCCTTGGTAACTAACTATGCCTTGGTAACTATCTATGCAGTTAGGTTTGTTGAGCTATGTTTAACGCTCTTTGGGGAGTCCTTTGGAATCCCAAGTTGTTGAGCCAAACTGTAGAGTTAAGCTCTCTATTGGGGAGTGTTTTGTTGGAAGCCCCTCGTCAAAACCATGTTGTAACAAGTTGTAAGGATATCTTCTTGATGTGGAGTCTTCGGTTGGAGTCCGGTTTTAATGATACCTATATATTAAAAATTTGTTATATTTCGTAGACACTTTTTATTAATTTATCTAGAGTAATTTTTATTTGCACACATAATACGGCAGCTTAACGCGTCGTGGAATTTTAAATTTTGAATTGATTTAACGCGGACAGTTATGCACTAAGTTTGTGAACAGAATTAAAATTAGAGATTACACTTTTGTGGACCATTCCTCTGTAAGGTTATGAACAGAATGAAGATAAGAGCCTTCTTTTTGAGTATTATATTTCGAAAGATTGTTCTGGTAGCTTCTATAGGTTGCACCATGTTCTAGAAGGGAGGGAGAAAGAGACTGTTTTCAAAGTTATGTGGGGATCTTAAACAAAATAACCTATAAGCTGACGTCACAGAGTCGTCGTAAACAACAAAATAAATAAATGCCACCCAGGTGTGTGAGGATATTTCCTAACACATGTGGATGCATTTAGTTTTATGTTCTGAAACCATTCATTAATTCTGAATATATTAAGGCTAGGAACTTTTGTTTAAAATTATCATTAAATGAAAATCTATTTCATTAAAGGTTGTTGCGGTGAAAATTTTGTCTAACCGAAACTAATGGAGGAGAGTCACCCTAGTTGAACAAAGAATCTCCCTTCCCATCCCTCTGTAGAGTCCAGCTCTTTCCCAATGAAATGCAACCTACCTGCCTTAGAAAATGGGTGTGGGGAGGGGAGCAGGGGGGATCATTTCCCTCCTTCCTTTGCTTTCCTGGTCGCTTGTTAGGCGTTGATGGGGATAAAGAATCCGTCCCAACCTCCCTCCTCCCCTCCCTCCCTCCTCCCCTCCTACATACTTCCTATTTCCTAGCAACGGAACAAACAAAGTCGTTGCTAGCGGACAAGGGGAGGTCCACAAAAGCAAACATTGGAGCGTGCGGAGTTTACAAACTAAATATTGTTTCTAAATATTATCTATGTAGAAATAAGATATTACTATTTTAAGCACTACGAGTCTTTGGAAGGTATATAAGAACGAGATTTTTTTTGTGTATTTTGAGTACTAGGGTTGTGTTAGTGTTGATTAAATACTAGGAACATCTTGTGAATGTGGGGAATGCCAGGTCTCCACCGTGGTTCGAATTCCACGTTAAACTGTAGGTCCTTCATTTCATCTCACAATCACCCTACCATTACACATTAGCGTAAGTGCGTATAACCCGAACGGGTAGTAAGACGCGGTGCTAATAATAATAATAATAAATACTAGGAAGTAAGTCTACAATCAAAATTGTCGGAGGAAGTAACTCTTAGAAAATACGTATAGTTTGCGTCTTATTTTTCACCGAGTCTTAATACCCGTTCAGGCTATATGATCATATACGTGTACACGATTTTTCATTACGGTAGAAGGAAGATTCCTTTAGGAAAAGAACATCTTCATTGCAACCAAATTGGATTCGAAGTCTGATATCGCCATCAGTCAAATCCATTGTGAGTTCCTTTAGGTCAGGTTGTATTAGTCTTGTTTAGGTTAGGTTATTGGTTTACTTTTGAGTGTTGGTCAAAGGTATAACTGGGGATCCTCCCACCTCATTCTAGAGATGGTTAAAAGTCAAAATGTAAACATTTTCTAGGATATTCCGGACTTTTACTAACATATATCGCTATATGCTAGGATATACCGATACATTTTAGTATTTACCGGTCTTTGGACATTTACAGTAACTCATACAAGTGTACTAAGAAAATCTTAGGCCTATGCTCTTCTTTACAGAATTCTTTTTCAATAGGACTTGGGTAATTTGACACGAGTTAGCTCAAAAATTATATAATTTGTGCCGACCAAGATTCCCCATGAAATTTCTATCTAAATAAATGGTAGACAATAACATTTAATTCGAATCCTAGAAGGAGATATTTGGATAATTTTAAGCTTATACAGTGTTTAAATTTTCTAGTTAGTACTAATTTCAATCCTAACTTTACGAGATTTATTAAACCATCCTATATGGCGAGAATATCTAATAATGTTGGGAGTTGGCATATTGACACATAGTAAATAAGAAAGCGGGGAATTATTCACCAGCGGTGAGCGGGTTTCCTAATATAAGGGATGATTTGGCTCAGCTTTCATCAATTCTGATTTAAGTTTGAAAATTTCTATATACTAATTTTTACAAGGTTTCATATTTTTTGTTGTGATCGTCAAAAAAATCGAACTCCAGATTTTAATGAATCTCGACGTTTCATGACACACACCCCTCCCCCCGAATCCGAAAAAGTGGTTTTGAATTTCTGTCTGTTTGTACCTCCAACTAGAGCCTAAACTGTTTTACCAATCGGGCTAAAACTTGGTATATATGGTTTTCATAGGGTTGCCCCAAGGGGTTTTTAGAATTGGATATCTAACCTTAAAAGTAAGGGTTTACCGAAGGGCTAAAGGAGAAAAAGTTGATTTTGTCAAAATCAGCTCTAACGATTTTGATTAAATTTAATTTCTAAACATTTATAAATAATCTAAACAAAATGGCTACTCTCAATATTTCGGCAAAATGACTTTAAGGGCTCCGGTCTGATTCGTAAATTCTCATTTTGTATCATATCTCGGAAACTATTTGAGAAATGAAACTACTTATCTTTACAAAAATGTATATCTATTTATAATACAAATATTTTAAACGAAGCATATTTTTATAAAACCAATAACTTTCAAGCTATATATATATATATAAAGCTCTTCGAACATTAAAGGTAAAGTATTGCGACCGTAAAAAAAACCTAATCTGAAATGTTGATGTCGACGTCTCATGACCCCCCGAACCCTAAAAAGTGGTATTTGCAATGCAGTGTGTCTGTTTAAACTTAAAATTAAGAGTAGTTTAATAAAAGGTGAAAAGAGAAAAAAATAGATTCTCTCAAAATCGGCTCTTAACGATTTTGATTAAAGTTCGGATCTGGGCGTTGATTAAGATTATAAATAGACTGTCTGTTTTTATTTTCCAATGAAAATGACTTTTAGGTTACGTTTCAGAAGCTGAAATTTACGTATCTCCGCAACTATTTGAGATACTAAATAACTTATCATTGCAAAAATGTAGTACTATTAAAAATAAAACTTTTATATGAATTATATTTTTATAAATCCAACATATTTTACGAGTTTTGAGTAAATATGATCAATTTTTAAACAATAGAGCAAGAAAGTCCATGCGGAGCTCCGTACCATTTATTTATATATTTATTGCGTGTTTGTGTTTTATATAGCATATAAAAAGTGTGTTCAATTATATTGCGCATATTTTGAGGTTATTAATCTGTGCATAAGCTGCCTAAATACTCACAAAAATGGTTTTGGATATTTAAAAAATTTTAGATTTCTCTTGGACTTCAAATTTAAAAAAGATTTACTAAATATGTGCAATCCATTATATTTTGATATATTTATGTAAAAATTAAGCCAAACATTTTATTCTTTTTTGATGGCTTAGGTACGAAGGGGCTAGTTTTACCATCTCCCAATCCTGAAAAAAGATTAGGCTATCTTCTAAAAATGATGACCAAGGAAAAGGGGCGAGGGTGCAGGCATAATTTTTGTTCACATTGCAAATATCACCTAAATTAAATAACTTTTACATTGCCACAAATCTGCTACTTAATATGGCCATACCCTTCTAGCAACATTTTCTCAGGAGAACACTGAATAATTAATTTTTTTTAAAAAACGAACGTTACGGTGGCTGAATAGTTTAACGCGCTAGTCTCGTGGTAGACCAGACTGCCAAAGATGGGAAGATTGAGCTTTTAATCTTGGTTGAGTGTACTGAGGGTGGTTTTCCCTCTCGCTCTTAACTTAAATGCGGGCACATTTCCTCAAAAATAACTTTCATACATAATCCCTAAAACCACTAGCGTAATTAGTACATGAGCGTATAACCCGAACAGGTAGTAAGACGTGGTGATAAAGTAAAACTTGAAAAGTTTCAAAACGACTTAATTTGGCCACGATAAGTTAAAAGTAAGAATACGCTGTTTTATTAGCTCAAAAAGAGTGCATGCACTCTTAATTAAGTGTACTGTTGATAACCCTACAAGGGACAAATATATACATGTATATTTTATTTAAGTAGACTCGTATTTTTGTTTGTTTAAGGGTGTACACGTGAGCTTTGAATCATTAACATATTCTTTCTCATATCAAGATAAAGTAATGTAATCGTGAAAATGATCTACCTTAAGATTATGATGAATCTTTACTTTCAATGTGACCCTGAAACAAAAAAAAAAGATAGTCTTATAATTCTATCTGTCAGTAGTATTTCCTCTTCTGTACTATTTACGTACACTCCGGATTCTAGATCCTAAACTAAAACCCGGATTCTAGATCCTAAACTAAAACCCGGATTCTAGATCCTAAACTAAACCCCAAATGATCTCGACTACATCAAAGGACCACGTTACTTTTACCACTTTTTGGCTGCTTTACACGGGAAGTGTAAAGCAGCAGTTCAACATGAAAATATTAATTATATCATTTAGAGACACTCCTTTAATAGTAGAGAGGGCCAGAGTTCAAACCCTCCCATTTATCAGTAGCTATGTCTCCTGCTATTATTGTAATGAAAACATAAATTCCACTTTAGAAAATAGTAAAAACAACGTTCACATAGGACGCGGAAACCTAATTGACGTGTGCTGGAACGTTTGAAATATTTTACCATGTCAGCTAATTAGCACTCCCAGCCCGTTGCCACGGTAGGCGACAGAAAATAGACAAAGATCGGAGAAGACAGATCGGGCAAGTTCAAAATTAAGGGCTTAACATTAGCATGCACGTGGATGATAGCATCAACATTTACATGATGGATGAGTTTTGTAACCTAACTTTAATTCACACGTATTGGAGTGTTCTATAACAATATTTGTTGGGGCTTCCAGTTATACTACACATGCGGGAAATCCACATATTTACACTATTTGGATAGCAGTGTGGCCCTCGTTGGGCAAATCCAGAAGAAGAAGAAAAAAGAGAATCGTGCTTGAATTTCGAACATGGGGGAAGAAAAACCCTGGAACAGTTCTTGAATTTGATCTTCTTTCGGGAATTTAAAATTTTTTAAAGCTCTTAATCAAAGGTGCGACCAAAGTAAGATGTATGAATTTTCTTAAAACTCAATTTTATACTAAATTTCCGGGAAAAGCACACTAGTTGACATTTTTAACACCGACACGACTGTTAACTAACATGTCTTGTCTGGTTAACTAAAAGTCGGGCATTTAAAAAAAAAAATTCCAGTGAAAATTATATTTTCTAAGAGACATTTAATATTACAAACTTTTTTGGGTGTAATCACTCAATAAATATCGGTGACATCCAACTTTCAAAAATTTGTCAGATAAGAGTCACTTCAAATAGTTTCTAAATGCTTTTAACTTTCAAAATGTTTCCAAGCAAGGTTTACTTAAATTTTCTTCAAGAGGCATCTAATTTTCAAAAAAATATTGGTAGATCATTTGAAATATCCTTTAGACACATTTAACTAAACAAACAAAAAATCATTAGCTGACCACTTAATGTTTTCTAAGGGCACCCAAAAAATATATAAGGGAGGATCACTCAAAATATCTTGTAGATGAGTCTAATTTAAAAAAAAGAGAGAATAATACCACTCCAAAAATGTTCTAGGGTTTCCAATTTTCAGACATTTGGCATGGTAGGGTAACCGCACCCCTTTTTTGACTGGGGGAGGAACTTAAAAAAAAAATCTAACGTCCCTTCCCCGTCTTCACAAATAAGTTTTCACCGCCACTTGTTTTAGAGTATTTGTATCCATAGCCTACCACTTGTAATGATAATGATTTGGACTCCTCTCGTATATTAAAAAAGTCGTGGATAAAGTGCATTTTTCTTTAAAGTTTTGATTAAAATATCCTTGCAATACTTCATCCATGGAGAATCACGTGCTTTTCAGAAATAACGTCAAAGAATTGCACAATTAAAACTTAACTTTTTCTTGCACAAGTCAACTCCGCTGTATTGACCAAAAAAGCAAGTAACGCTAGCTCCTTCTACCCAATAGGAAGCTAGCCTTAACAACACCTGTCTCCAGGACTCTTTTCGATTGGTAGGTTCTTAAACTGGTCACGAGTGGTCCAAGAGGCAAGGGGTAGATCATATTTAAGCTGCTTGTGCGTATGAATATATACCGTGCTGGTGATATAAATCTACAGAACATTGTGATAAAAGAGTGTGCCAATAAAAATTATCAGTGCCGGTCGCATAAATCTAACAAATTATATCTTAAGTGCCGGTAACATAAATATAGCAGTAGCAGTAATTCACAGTGCAACTAACTGAAATCTGTAGTTCAACTAAGCTGTATCATATAAATTGATATCTTCAGTGCCGAAGATATTTAACTTTAATAAATCGTGTGCAACATTAAAGGTCTTATTTATTAAATTAACATATCTGATAATAATTCCTTATCAAAATAATTGGCGCTCGATCACGGGGCTATAAATACCAATTATCTCACAATACCGAAATACTATACCGCTTTAATTAGTGCTCGATCACGGGGCAATTATCTGCTGACTAAACGGTATCACTTCAATCGGAGCCCATCGCCGATCCATAACGTTTTAATCGACGCCCAACGCGGACCGATTAAGATCAATAACATTATACATTGTAGAACTTATATTCTTACACTCGTGGCTGAGCACAAATGAAAACAAGAATAAAGCTTGATTCACACGCTTGCCGTAAAATATAAAGCAGACTCTGCTTGAGTGCTGCTGCAACTCACACACTGTGTGTTGACCCATGATGCGTTGCAACGTTAACTTTAAACAGCTGATTATTAACATATTTTATTTTCTAGTGGATAAACATAAATTTTAGATCATTCTGCCAATGTTTGTTTACAAATTATAATGCTGTGTCGTGGCACAATAAAATACAGTGATACACCCGCTTTACATTCACGAGATATTTCAAATCTCCTCACAACGGCCAACGAAGCTGTCTGCTTGCTTCTAGCTCTACAGCGCATGCGCACTGATTTGTCTGTGCCAAACTTCTCAGGCAGAGTAGACAAAGAAGAGATGAGTTGAACTTTAGCGGAACAGCTCGCGCAGATTGGGTGGAAACAGTGTGATTGGCTTAGAGCTTGTCACGTGACCACGTTTCTATTTTGCGCTAATTTCTCGGTGAACGTGTGAATCCACAGTAATCACTCTAACCTAGACTTTTCTTCTTTTTTTTCTAAAAAAAGGGTACAGTTACAGTTTTCCCGGTGGTGGCTCATGGAAGCAATAAATATATATATATTGGTTAGAAGAAATACTTACAGTATTATAACTACTTACTCAGTTACTAATTAATATTTGGTGGCGTGTTCCAATCATTCCAACAAAATATTTCTATTTTTAATCATTTGTATTAAGTTTCACAGTCAGAGGAACCACCTTTTAAGAAACGGGAAAATCATTTTATTTTGCCAGGAAAACCAGGGATTATGCTGGAATTTTATTCTAGAGTTGGAGTGGCCTGAGTAGGGACGAGGATGGTATATATATTAGTGTCCTTCTGAAACCTGTATAAGGTAATTAATTCGAATGTTTCATACATTTTTCAGGGAGAGGTTCTTATTTTCAATTCTATATTCATGTATATCTTGCTCTAAGATAGTTTCGAAATTTATTTTAGTGCCCATTAATAACTAAGCCGTCCGTTAACGCTCTTATCAAGTTCTCACAGATAGTATATTTCCTACCAATCTCCAGAGGAGAGGTGTATTTGGTGAATCTCAGAGATAAGTGTGTGAACCGATAATAGAAGTCCTGGCCTGGAGGATCAACCTCCCCCCTCTCTCTATGGTATATAACTCAAGAGTAGAAATGCTGATCACGCCTGCCAAGCTGAGCCAAAGATATTTAGGGTCACAAGGGTTTTAACAAACCCTGTATGTGGCTACCACTGGTGTTGAAAAGTAGAATGAATCAAACTAGGGCTTTTCGATTGTGGCGAGTCTGCATTTAGGGTTAGGAGGGGGAGCCTAGGAAGTTGAGATATAGCTATTAAGATCATTGGGGGTCATATATCAACCACACTTTTTCTTACCTTTTGGCCCCTCCTCTAACCCTCACATTTTTTGGGCATTGAGTTTTTTTTAAAAGTGGATTTAAAGATTTAGAACTTTAGTTTTACTTAGAAATGCCACCGTGTGCGTGTATGGTCCTTTAAATTAGGCATCACCACTAACAAAGGTGAGCGAATCAATGCTGTCTACCGAGTGGTGTGAGCACTAGTGACCTAATCGATTTGGGTGTTCATGACCAATCTGAGTAATGACGAGTGTTTTGATGACCAATTTGGTTGTTGATGAGTTTAGACGTTTATCGTCCATAACACATAATTTATATTAATTTACCTGCATTTGCATGGAGTGAAAAAATCATCACGGAAAAATAAACACTCTGAACACACCCGACTTGAACTTGAACCTGGATCTCCCCGTCATCAGCTTTCCAGTTTGTGAGTGTGACGCTGGTTTAGGCCATTTGGTCACCGGAGCAGGTAATATGGATATTTATAGTTGGTGTGTGGGTCAGTTAGGGTTTAAAGTCTCAGAAGTTGATCTGATGGCTGTGAAAATGGTCTGACATGAATGATGAATGAATATAAGCACCCCATAGGTGCTCCGAATATCGATAGAGGAGGTTGATAGGCCCAGTTGCAGACAAAGAGGACAGTAAATGGTAGGCTGGAAGTAATAAAGTAGGCCCCTCAAAGGCAAAAGGAAGAGGTAGTCGAGTCTCACAGGACGTGAAGGATAAGTTGTGATGAGCACCAGATGGAACTCGAGGTAAGCCATTACAGTGACTCCAGTGATCTGGGATGTTTTAAGTGTATGTGATCGTGAGCGGGGGGGGGGGGGGTCTGGGGGGGGAAGGGGTGTGAGGGAGGGCGGAAGGGGGAGGGGGG
>CABEEJ010007967.1:0-11933 GCA_901482245.1 Timema douglasi | reverse complement strand
AGAGGGGGAATGTGTGTCAGAGAAGACAGAAAGGGGAGGGATGCGTGTGGTAGAAACGACAGAAGGGGTCCTTTGGTCATGGGACTATACCGGTCGGTAGTTTTTGCAAGTGTGACCGCTTATAATTCTTGAACTGTAGCGATTTTAAATCATTGAATCATCATTATAGCTTATAATTGTAGACTTGTTAGATCTAAGCGATGAAATTGTATTGGTCGAATACCTTAAGGTGAAGCAGAAGGGAGCGCGAGTAATTTTACAGTTTTTATAGTATTAAATTTTTTTGGCCGAATTAAATCAAACATTTCTCCAGTAGCAACACAGTTTAGTTTTCTGTACATAACATCAACATATTTTGAATATCTGTAAAGCGATTTACGCTTAATCGGCGCGAGCTGTTCTACTGAAGTTCAACTGTTCTCTACTTTGTCCGCTCTGCTCGAGATGTTAGGCACAGGAGAACCAATCAAGTCTCAGAACCAACCATTAAAAATTAGTGCGCATGCGCATTTGTTAACGCATGCGCTCTACAGCCAGAAGCTAGCAGACAGCTTCGTTGGCCGTTGTGAGGAGATTTGAAATAACCCGTTAATGTAAAGTGTGTGTATTGATGTATTGTATTGTGCCACAACACATCATTATAATTTGTAAACATCCATCGGGACAATGATCTAAATTATATGTTTATCTACTATGAAATAATATATGTTGTTAATCAGCTGTTAAAGTGCTGCAATGCATCATGGGTCAACTTAAAGTCGAAGATGGCTGCGTTATCTGATAGATCGTGATCATAATAGAATCACACATTTGTAGCCGACGATTTCCGCACGTCTATCATAGACTCTGCCTTAAAATATGAGTGAAGAATGACCATGGCACGGCACAAATCCTGGATAGCTCAGTGGTAAGAGCATTGGCGTACTAAGCTAAAGGTCCAGGTTTCGATTTCCGTGTCCAGGTGTCATATTTCAGAATATGATATCTAGATGGAGTAATCCTCACCAAAAAGCATACATTAACTACTTTACCTTAACATGGTAAATGGAAAGCTTAGAAAGCAGGCTCGACCTCTTGAACTTAGAATCCAACCTTTCCTCAAATAATGATCACCTTACCATCCTAGAAAAAATATAGAATAATTGAAACGTACATTTTAATTTTCTTATAACACAATTGCCTATCGCCGATCAGAATTATTTTGGTCAATAATTTTATTTGAAAGTACTTGATATATATGTGAGTTTAGATGAAAGATAAAACTTTTATCAAAGTTTTAGCTTTCTCACGCGATCAACTTAAAATTGTCTCGAGATCGACCGGTCAATCGCGATCATCTAGTTGTTGAGCCCTGGTGTAGTGATTTAAGTCCCAAACCTACATGAAGAAACTTTGTTAAAAATAAAACAAAACGTTATTAACAACTGTATTATATTACCCCGGTAAAGTATGTGTTTTTCAGCAGTAAATTTTGAATTGACTTTTTCATTTATGTTGGCTAAACTACATTATTTTCTATATACTTTAAAATGTTATTACTATTTGTAGTAGAGATGGTACGATACCAATTCTTCGATTACAATTCTTAAATTTTTACCTCAATTTGTCGATACTCGATTAATACTAGAATAGGCCTGAAATTAAGTGGGGATGGCCATATTGGTTTATGTTAATAGAAATCAATATGGCTTCCATGATAGGTAAGGTAAACCTTTTTTATTAATTTGATTTTATTCTGAAAATTTCGGTAAAAGTCTATTAAAATATTTTTTAAACTTTTTTCTCTATACAAATTAGTCATGATTTTAATTTTGGCTTTAAAATTTCGAAATAAGCTTTAACTATATATATATATTATTATTATTTAATTTGTGACGGTAAATTTGCAAAGAAATCGTAATATATATCAAAACACAGGGTTGGTATATGTTAATATGGGGGTTTATTTGTTTTTTCTTGAATAAATTATGCTACCACGATAAATTTGATTACATATTCAAGCAAAACATCAATTTTTAGGTTTTGAAATTTAGTCAATGCTTTTATAAGCTTTATTATACAAATATATGGAATAGTTAACGAAAAAATGCGTTACAAATGGCCTTTAATATTCGATTCATTAATCTCTGAATAAAGCATTCGCGATCATTTGTACGTATCTTGAGGAATAAAGATATTTTTTCGATTCTCGATCCTCTCAAGAATTGATAGGTATCGAGGAATCGAATATCCCATCTCTAATTTGTATTATTGTTTGTTAACCTTTGTCGGAAAAGTGGTACTCGAGCAGGTCAGTCACCCAAGGTGCTAATGACCCATTCTTTCTTGAAATACTTTTTTTTTTGTTTATTGAAATGAGGCCACACAAACGATTTAGAATTTTGAGCCACTCTCAATGTACAGGCTACTAGTAAACTGTCCCAAGCTCCCCTCGGTATTAATTAGCAAGTAGGGTTGTGTCCCCGTTCAGTTCGTACGGAGCCCTGCCATTTGAAAGAGCTGTCACGATCCTTTCATTCGCGCCTCTGTTACCACTAGGACTTTCTTTCACGACAGGGAGGCCAATGAACTAATCAACACCATGCCTTAATTAGACCGACGCAGACAACTTGGAAGGAAAATGGACAAGAATTTCCGTTGGGATTTACTTTATGATCATCGTGATGTAAGTTGAAAAATAGTGGAGAAACATAAGTGTAGATATAAGGCGTTGGTCTCGCCTTATACTTGGGTCGCCGTTCTATGAGATCTTTGGTTTGAATCCACTAGGAATATTTTTCCACATTAATTTTTCACTCAAATGCTCATCCTCTTAACTTAACCTATTCATCCTTTTCTTGTAAGAGTAATAAACCATTGATGACCTTAGTGTTGAATTTACAAATCACAAAAATTTAGATAAAATTGTGTAAAATGTATTGTTTTTTTTAATACACATACATTACTTATTACATCCTGTGGTCTGGGTCACTTTTTTATTCAAGCCATATTTTCCACTACCAACATGCCAGGTCTGTCGTAGCGTCATACGCCTTTTAAGTTAGGGTTAGAAACCTACTGCGCGCGTGCCACTCTTGGCACGCTGAACGATTTTCCATGACGCGCTGAAAGATTTGAATAAAAATCATATAAAACCTTTATTTTCAATTTAACATATTGATGTGAGCAATAATTTTAATAACGATGTTTGTTATGTTTCAATAATTATATTGTTTTGTTTCAAATTTCAAAATAATGTTTTCAGAAGTTAATTTTTTTAACATATCTATAACTTTTGTATTCATTCTTAGATATTTGCTATATATTAGAATATTATTATTATTATTATTATTATTATTATTAGCACCGCGTCTTACTACCCGTTCGGGTTATACGCACTTACGCTAATGTGTAATGGTAGGGTGATTGTGAGATGAAATGAAGGACCTACAGTTTAACGTGGAATCCGAACCACGGTGGAGGCCTGGCATTCCTCACATTCACAAGATGTCTTGTCAGAGGTGAAGGAAGGGTTTTATTAGAATATTAAATATTTCAGAAACAGTAGTTATTTAATGTATTCGAATAAGACACATGTTGTTACATTTACATTCGAATAAGACACATGTTGTTACATTTACATTTTACAAAATCAACTTAAATTTGTTTTAATAGTTTTACCAGTTAACTAGTATAAAATATAAACGATTTGAGTGGGCTTAAGTTGGTTGGTTTGCTGAGCGACTTTGAAATATTATTTCTTCACAACACTACTAAAAGGTGTTCTACTCCCTGGTCTAACTTAAGACTAGGACAGGCACAGCATCCATTCCCCAACCGTTAATTCATCAGCGTGAAAAGTTAAACCCACATTTCACCAATGATAAAGTTTGCGGCCAAGCCAAGAATTGAACCCGGGACCCTGAGCTTAGTAAAGACACTTACTACCGACTGCGCTTAGGTATCGGATTTCACATATAAACTGTGTGGTTTTTATTTGCAGCAGATATTGATGCTATTGATTCATTGATACCAACTGCGTAGATACTCATAAAAATGGTTAGTATTACTTGTGGATGGGCGATTTTTAAATATATAAAGTTCAAACACTCAAACATGTAAACGTTTACACTTTCAAATGGGGAGTGTTTAACCATTTTAAGTACAAATTAAAAACCTAAGGCTAAGGAGTCATATTTAATATTCAATTTATTTCACCGCTAGACTACAGATTAGGCCGCTGTATCGCCTTCTAAAACAACACACTCGCTGTTGCCACTCAGTTTGATCCAGAATCTTTCCAAACACATTTTTGTCAGGAGTAGGTTTTCTTTAGCAAGGACTGAAGATGATGGACGACCATTTTGTATTCGCTTGAAGAGGTATATATAGTCTTGGAAAAAATGAATGACCTACGGGGAAGTCAAAAAACACTGTGATGTTTTTTATAGCTCAGATTGAATGAGCCATATGAACTATCCTTGAAGATTTTTTTTCCCCTCTAAAAGCAATAACCATTTATTTAACAATATTTTCTGAAAAAAGTCTGATCCACGTGGCCATGTGAGCTTTTAGCAAGCAGTCTTTATAAGACACGGTGGACTTTTTACCTTGCTTTACTCCTCCATTGCCATGGCCGGGTGTTCGTTGTTATTCTGGTATATTTTAGATAAATTTTATAATTCATGTGATAGTATCTCCGCACATTTGTAAATGTCTTGTTAGCTTCTCAAATTAGACTGTTCACTTAATCCAAGTTTCTTAAATTATTTTTTTATTGTTTTTAGTTTAGAAAAAGAAGTATTTACATATAATCAAGAAGTTATTGACATAATAGACTTCTTACTAATTTATAATGCAATAAAAAAGGGCACAGATCCACTTCGGTGGCCGCATGGTCTAACGCACTCTCTCGCAGTGGATTAGACTGCCAATGACGGTGAGATCGTGGTTCAAATCTCACCCGGGTGTACTGAGGTTGGTTTATCCAAAATGGTTTTACTCTCTCCCTCCATGCAAATTTGGATACACTTACTCAAATTATATTCTCACTAATTCCTAGCACATTAGTGTAATTAGTACATAAGCGTATAAACCAAATGGTTAGTAAAACGCATTGTTAAAAAAAAGGGCATAAAGGTCTGTTTTAGAGTTGAGTTATATTTAATTCCTGTTTCTAAATATAAACAATAACTTGGATTTAAAAAAAGACCTATAAACGCACTTAGTAAGATACTGTTTAATAGTTTTAGGCGGAGTCTTTGTTTTTATATTTAATTTATTTATTTGTTGTAGTTAACGTGACCTTTCTTAGCCATCTGATTATATCAGCACACGGGAACTTATATGAGCGAGAGTGAAAGAGCCTACCAATTTTTTCATGAACGGTATTTTCATCTCCCTCCAAGTGTTCTTTTAAATGCCACAATCGACAATGAACCGACGGCTTTTCCTTCCCCTCCGAAGGAAGTTGTGCTATGGATTTGTATCGCTCCCTGTGTTATATATATATGTACCTTGTTTATTTAATATTTTCAGTTTTAGATTTTCGTTATTGTTTATAGCTTGTCCAAACAATAAAGTAGAAAGTCTTACAATTGTTATTGAATCTGGAATTATGTTACTGCTCAATTTTAACACACATCCTCTTTTAAGGGTAAGAATTTCAAACAATCTCAACTCATAGGATGTGCAAGTGTCTAAAAAGTTGTAATTGTTTTTGTTTCTAGGTAAGAGTGAGCAGTAACATTCATGCCAAAATATGGGGACACACTGAAGGAGTGGGAATTAATTTGCCACAGTCTTGTGGTTTTGGACATCTAGAACACAGCAAGGTAAAGTAGATTACCCTCTTCAGCCCTCGGAGAGAGAATTATTGTGATCATAAAAAAAAATCTAACTCTAGATTTTGAACATTGTTTATTTTTCCTGACCACCTGGAACCGTAAAAGTGGTTTTAGTTAAGCCATCTGTCTGTCTGTATCTCGGCTTAGAACCGAAACCATTTACCGATCTGGCTAAGACTTGGTATCGAGGGTTTTCAAAAGGTCCGCCTAAGAAGGTTTTGGAATCATATCTAGCTGTAATATTAATGGTAGTTTACTAAAGGGCAAAAAGAGAAAAAATACATTTTCTCAAAATCCACTTTAACTATTTTGATTAAATTTTACGTCTGTGCATTGTTTAAAATTACAAACGAAATGGTCATTCTTATTTTCCTATAAAAATGGCTTTAAAAATACTTAGCTGAAATATCCAATTTTGATCATATATCCGCATTTTTTCAGATACTAAATAGCTTAGTATTTTCAAGCTGTATTACCATTAAATATAAATATATATTGGTATAAAAGTGAGCTGATAAAATAACCATTTTGAGATATATTTTTGTAAAACCTATAGTTTCTAAGCTATATGCAGTATGTACACTTTTTATGGAAGTCTGAAATGTGAAAATTATTGTTATGCTACACACGTTTGTTCCTCTCTTCTCGTTGTTTCTGTAACAGTGTATATTATCATTTATACTCTTTAGTGGAGTGTTTCTGAAAAACCTTTATTATTTAATTTCAAAAATCTTATTAGTTTTTAGTAAATGTCCCGATTTTAAAATTAATGATAGTCTGTGCCGGGCACCGTAACATTTATTTGCTCTAACGTTACCTGACAGTTCTTTCAGTTTACTTGAAGATAAGATGAAATTGTTTTTCTCAGGACCAGTTTATAGTCAGACTTAGAACGTCTCAAGTGTGGTGCTATACTAAATACAGGATGACACCTATCTAGACTGGAATGAGCCAGTTTCATAGTTAAACTTAGTACGTCTCAAGTGTGGTGCTATACTAAATACAATACCTCTACCTAGACTAGAATGGAATGGGCCAGTTTCGCGTGTAAATAAATGTGTAGTTTGTATTTATGTGACTGTATGGTTTGCATTTCAGACGACTCTGAAATACTAAGGCGTAGTTTGACTCTCTTACCCATCATTTTGTCTCGTCCTTTATTGTAACTTTTTGTTTAGTTTCTTTAGTATAGCTTGTTTGTCCGTTTTCCATAAGATTATACCAACTAAAACAAATATTGGAAATGCCGCGAAGGAAAAAAAAAAAAGTTAGCAATCATTGGTCATTAGCAAAAGTAGTAGTTACGGCCAGGATTGGAAAACTAATTGTACTGTAGACATCCCATCGAAAATATTGACCTTCTTTCTCTCCAAACAACCAAAAAGAATTTTCTAACAATGCTGCGGACGTTGTAATGTCCCAAAAATGTGTTACCTTTTCTAGTTCATAATCGTCAATAATTCTTTCTCACCCTTGACTGAGATAAATTTTATGTTTAGTTTTTAATTAACATTCATAAATAGACCTACTATAATTAGTAATGTTTCAATTTGTCAAGTTAGATTATTCCTCCAATTCTTGAAAAAATATTCTTTTATTGATTAATTACTTTTTTTTCTATTATATTTTGTTCCCAAATCCAAATATTATAGCAACCTAATATTTATCTGGGTATACACAGTGAATCTCATTATGAATTATATTTTCTTCCATATGTTTTGTTATAAATAGCTTAATCTGTATTTGATTATATTTGTTTAAATACATTTTTAATTTGATCTGCCATGGGCATAACAGCTTTATAAATGATGTTCAACGTATTTCCTCAGAGTACACTGGTTATTCAACCTAGGGAAAAGACATGGTGAAATGTATCGTGTGAACAAGTTAGGAGTGAAGAGAATGCGGTGTTGGCGCATAGTTTGTGGGTTTGAACTCTGACCAAAGTTTGACTTGGGGAGTTGTTGTAATGGCTGCAGTCATTAGGCAAATATCGTGTCAATCCTGCTACAAAGACTGCCTTCCTAGTTGACGCAACTTGGTGTGGTGAGCAGTCGAGTTCAACCCCCTCGTTCACTCACTCGCGTTGTATTTACTTAACTAACTGGATAATTTACGATGACTCCATCTATACTCCGGCTCAAACACCGAAGAAAGATTATTTTCTTTTTAAATGAAACAAAAAGGATTTTATCGGCTTTTTAAGTGAACATAAATTCTGGTTAGCGAGCCTGAAAAAGAAAAAAATTGATCGCCGATAAGAATATATACTTTGATTTTCTTATCATTGGGCATTTTGAAACACCTTTTTGAAAATAAAGCATTTTTGCTGTCAACATTAATTACATTTTATTATATAACTACAGAGAAACCTCCCTTGACGAGCACCTCTGAATAGTAGATTATTCTTTATAACGGACAGTTTAAATTTCCTTGGCAAAATCAACATGGGCTCTTACGGTGAAACAACTTCCCACTAGCGCGGACATGGACAATGCTAGAAACGCATATTTATGCATACTCATCTTTAGAAAACGGACAAAAATTGGAAACGTCAGTTCATATACACTATTTGACTACTTGGAATGCCATTGTATCGCGTGACGTTTGAGCAGTCCCGCCTTCCCACCCTGGGGAAAGTTTCTAAAATAGCTTACTTAATAATTAATGACTACGGTACTTTAAGGTCGGATCTCCATTCCCTTCCGAGCCTTTAACGGGGGTAGTTCCATCAGCTAAGTGTGTTCTCGTGCAAACATATAGGTCTACAGTTCACATTTTATTTTATTTACGTATTACTGTGTGTGTATAACGCAGTCTGTATAGTAAGCTACGCGAAATATTTATTCATAAGCTATAATTATCCTGCACACAAGACTTCACAGTACTGTTAATACAGATTAAACTGTGTTGGAGCATTATAGTAAAAAACAAATAACGGACACTTCTTAATAACGGACTTTTTAGTTGATCTCTGAAGGTGTCCTTTATTAAGAGATTTGACTGTAGTAGTATTTTATAAATATTGATAATATAATATATCAAAATTGACAGCTGCAGATATCAAGACATGGCGGAAGAAATTCCTGGTGTTAAATTAGGTCTAGTAACTTTTTCTAGCTGTCGGATTTAAGTAAATTGGGGTGTACAAATACTGGCTTCTTTTAAGCTTTTGAACCTTTCCACTCTTATATGCATCCAATTGAAATTTTATTTGTCTTTGAATGACATAATTTTTGATATTTTTTTATTTTCCTTATCATCCTATTTAACTCTTGATTTACGTGGGTCCAAGGATTTTTCTTGTCCGATAAAGATCCGTAACACTTTTTCTTCGGATGGGAAGTATTATTATTATTATTAGCACCGCGTCTTACTACCCGTTCGGGTTATACGCACTTACGCTAATGTGTAATGGTAGGGTGATTGTGAGATGAAATGAAGGACCTAAAGTTTAACGTGGAATCCGAACCACGGTGGAGGCCTGGCATTCCCCACATTCACAAGATGTCTTGTCAGAGGTGAAGGAAGTGTTTGGTAATCAGATAAATCTGTGCCAGGACCGAGGATTGAACCCCGGACCCCAGCACACAAGTCCGACACCTTACCCCTAGAGCACAAGGTTACCCAGTAGGGGAAGTAAAGCCATCAGTCGCGTGTTTATTGAGGCATTTAAAACAATTCTGGAAGTTATATGAAAATACCCGTCCCGTCAAAATTGGTAGGATTTCTCCCTCTCGCTCATAGAAATTCTCATGTGCTGATATAATCAGTAGGTTCAAAAAGTGCACGTTAAATACATAGCTAATATAAATAAAAATACACTAAACTAATGATACTCTTACTATAATTCCACACTACTATTATTAAATCAGGCCTAGTCGTTATTGGAATAAATGATAACGTCGCACAGCACAGACTCTCACTCCTTTAATTAAAAAAATGGAGACATTTACTTAAAACTCTTAAGACATTTTTGCAGAAATATAGTTTAAAAAAAGATATTCCACCAAATATCATAAATTAAATAACATACACATTAAAGAAAAAAACATTAGGAAAAAAAATAGTTCTGCTAATAGTATACCTTGATCCCTCCATGCTATTATCGTCACCACAGTCTTTTTAAGATTTCACTTTGGATTATAATCCAAATCTTAAATCTATCCTATAATTTCTCCTTGCTGACCAAGCTAGATAGAAAACATATTAATACTAAATTATATTCCTTATAATAACTGTTTTTCACACGGTTTAAGACGTTATACATATTGTGTCAACATTAAAAAAAAAATCACCATGAGTAGTCGATCAATTGCTTAGAATTTTAAATTAAAATCGCTTGAGGGATGCTATAAACGAAAAATCATTTAGTGTTTATCCTCTTAATACAGATAACCGGATCGAAAAACCATGTAAGTACTTCGTTCGGCTTATGTTCAAAGAATGTTTCTGCCAAATTTAGTTAAAATTGGTTCTCGTATTCGTATTTCAGGTGACATTTTGTAAGCATAAAAAAAATTGGTTCAAAAGATAGCATTTGTTAGTATTGCGACTATCATGCACCTACGCTAATAAAACCAAATAATAAAACAAAACTAGAGGAGACATTGACTTTAGTAAATAATGGCACAGACTTTTATTTACTAGCCTTGTTCATCGCCAAAATACTTTGTTCATCGCTCAAACAATCTCGAGAAACAAAGAGTTACTATCTATAAAGTGAAGATAAATATGAATGAAAAATAAAAATGCTAAAGGAAGATTGTTATAGTAAAAGTGACTAAAAATGAAGGATATTACAAACAAGATACGTCGATAAGATAACTAGGGTACACAGGACGTTGAAAATAGTTGACATAGAGTTAAAACAAAACATCAATACTACAAAACTAAGACAAAAATAAAAAGCTAGCTGCGAGCTTATTGTTTCTATATACGAGGGCACGTAATATCGTTTCCATTCTTTTGTATGGTTCAACTCCAAATTGTAGTAGAAAGAGCTTAGAATAATTTGAAAAAAACTTTTTCGTAATATTTTATCAGTTTGTTTTGTAAATAGGTTTGAATATTTTCCCCCTCTGCTCTGCGTAGAGAAGCGGTAAAAATTATCGATGTTTTAATATCAGGTTTTTTATTAATTTATTTGCATGCATTTTGTGAACTGACTGATTATATCAGCACACGACTTTTAACTTAAATCTAGAATATACACAACAAACAGCCCCCTGGCCGTTAATTCATCACTGTTAAAGATCAAACCTTCATTTCACAAATTGTATTTTTTTTTGTTATGTCAGGAATTGAGCCCGGGACCCTTAGCAACCAACTGAGCTATGGCGTCGGTCATTTGTTATACCACATTTTTGTTAAATCAAATTTTTTTTACTCTACACTTTTATTTTTGTCATCGTATTTCACTACTCTTTTAGGTCAGACGCATATGTTAATAATTACGTTTATGTTTTTAAGATGAAGGTCGATTTTTGAGGAAATGTACTCTCATTTTCTTGGAGGGGGAGAGTGAAAACCCGTTCAGGAAATACCACTCTCAGTCATCCTTATCGGGATTCAAACCTTAATCTTGCTGCCCGCTTTGATGACCGCGTGTTCTTAACGCACTGCTTTCATGTTGGAATAGACTGCCAATGATGGGGAGATCGAGTTTCGAATCTCGGTCGGGTGTATTGAGTGGTTTTTATCCCCCCCAAATCGTTTTCTACACTCCAACCACGCAAATTCGGGTACACTGCCTATTAATATAACCTTCCTATGCCCTAAATCTATTAGCGTAATTAGTACATAACCCAAGCCGGTAGTAAGACGTGGTGGTGTTTATTTATATATTTTTATATATATTTAAAACAATTTTACTGGTTTTGATTTAATTTAAAAATCACAAATTGTTAAATGGTGTTAATTTATTCCACATCTTGATTCTAATTAACATTTAGAGGGCGAATAAGATATAAAATTAAAGTAAGTTGAGTTTGATTGAATAGTTCATTTACAACCCTTTGACTGCGCATATATTTGACGCACGTCCGACCTGGACGATGATGGTGTAATCGTGGTATTTCATCTAATGGCTGTCGTGAGGGTATCTTG
>CABEEJ010007966.1:7574-26806 GCA_901482245.1 Timema douglasi | reverse complement strand
CCAGTAGTTTCGGAGCCTATTCATTACAAACAAACAAACAAACAAAAAATCAAACCTTTCCTCTTTATAATATTAGTATGATGAAGACATTTCTTTTGAAATTTCTCGCAGCTGGGGTTTGGGTTAAAACAGCAAACAAAGACATGATCTTCTGGTACAAACACAGCCATCATCTGCTGTTGCAAATACAAGCTTCATGTGCTGTTGTAAAAACATCCATCATTTGTTGTTGCAAATACAATATTATATGCTGTTATAAATACAGCCATCATATGATGTGATAGATACAACCATCGTCTGATGTTGCAAATACAACTATCATCTTCTGTTGCAAATAAAACCCTCATCTGATGTTGCAAATACAAGCTTCATGTGCTGTTGCAAAAACATCCATCATGTGATGTTATAAATACAGTATCGTCTACTGTTACAAATACAAGCTTCATGTGGTGTTGCAAAAACATCCATAATTTGTTGTTGCAAATGCAGTATCATATGCTGCTACAAATACAGCCATCATATGATGTTGTAAATACATCCATTGTCTGATGTTGCAAATACAATCATCATCTGCTGTTGCAAATACAACCATCATCTGCTGTTGCAAATACAACCATCATCTGCTGTTGCAAATACAACCATCCTCTGTTGTTGAAAATACAAGCATCATCTGATGTTGCAAATACAACCATAATCTGCTGTTGCAAATACATCCATCACGTGTTGTTGCAAATATAACCATCCTCTGTTGTTGAAAATACAAGCATCATCTGCTGTTGCAAATACAAGCATCATCTGCTGTTGCAAATACAAGCATCATCTGCTGTTGCAAATACAACCATAATCTGATGTTGCAAATACATCCATCATGTGTTGTTGCAAATACAACCATCATCTGCTGTTGCAAATATATCCATCATGTGTTGTTACAAATATAACCATCATCTGCAGTTGCAAATACAAACATTATCTGCTGTTGCAAATACAACCATCATCTGCTGTTGCAAATACATCCATCATGTGTTGTTGCAAATACAACCATACTCTGTTGTTGCAAATACAAGCATCATCTGATGCTGCAAATACAAGCATTAACTGATATTGCAAATACAACCATCATCTGCTGTTGCAAATACAGCTTTCATTTGATTTTGCAAATACAACCATCATCTGCTGTTGCAAATACATCCATCATATGATGATGTAAATACAGTATCATCCGCTGTTACAAACACAACCAGCATACACCCATCATTGTGATGTTGCTAATATATCCATCATCTGCTGTTGTAAATATATTCATCATCTGCTGTTAAAAATGTATCTTAAACGTAGAAAGCAATTTATTTAACGCGGCTTAAGCCGGAAAATAAACCAAGATGTTTACACAATTTTTAAGATAATATAATTAAAATGATTTATTTGACACGTAAATCATAAATCTATCAAGATGGTCCATTTGTTAATTTCAAGATAATTTCCTCCACCAAACATTTTAGAAATCGTTTTGCAGAAGAAGAAATATATTTAGAACTTATCAAAACTTCACCAATCAAAATATTAAGTCTCTTTGATGAACTAAAAAAATCAAATCAAAACAAACATATTCAACTCGTAAAGTAAAATAATATGTATTCATACATTTTATGTAACCAACATTTTAAATTATAGTTTCCACTAAATAATTAATTGAACTATTTTTAAAACAAATTTTAAACGCTTCCAAAAACTTATTGGTAGTTTAATGTCTGATTTATACATTCAGAATTAAATTTTTTTAAAAAAACCGACTGGAAAATAAGCTATTTCACAGATATTTTTGTGTTATTTTTGAATTTATTAAGTATTGTGAAAAATAAAACAGTTTTTTAAAATTTATTTCATATTATAAATCTAAATAGCTTATAAATTTGACCAGGCATTTACAAATGAGTACATATTTTAAGTATATTATTGAATATATTATTACCAACATAATTTTTTGGGGGAAGTTTAGAATAAACGTCCATAGATACTGTAAAATGTATTATATTGGATCAAAACCATTCAACATTTTGAAAATCTCATCAAACTATTGTTATGTATATAAAAACTACCATTATAACCCAATCAATATCCATATTATGTATTCAATCGATGTATGTATAATGCCCAGTCTATATACTACGTATGCAGATATCCTATGTTTATTTAATTTTACCAGCCATAACCTTATTTTAATCTTGTTCAACTAACCAGAGAAATTAATCACGTGTTACTGTATCAACTAATAAGGGGATTTATACAATAAAATCAACTAAATTCCAAAATGAGGTTCATTTATAGTTTGTCTCACTTGCATCAAGACCTCTTTATATTCAGGTGGGTGACGCACGTTTCTAATCAAAACATAACAGAGTCGCACGGGGCGTCAACAACACAGCAAAAGTCAAGTTCGCGGTATAAAGCTTTACTGACTAACTGTACAGCTTCTTTATAGGTGTTTTGTTTTGCCAATACCTTTTAATGGCATTTAAAATTACCTGTTTATATTCCTTTTTGAAACAAGGTATCATTTACTGTCAGGCTATATCTCGAGTGTTTAATAACTACACTAAGTGAAAGTTGCTGCCGTCGGTAACCAACACAGCTCACAAAATGGTGTTCAGAACCTAAAGTAAAAACTCTTCGTTCAAACGTTATCAAGTTTTGTGTTTTTAGCATCGCGTCTTAGTAACCGTTCGGTTTATATTAATATGTACTCATTAAATTTAAGTGGTAGGTATGAGGAAAGTGGAGTTTAGAAGAAATGTACATGCATTTACGATTATTATGACAATAAAAAATTGATTAGCTTATGGCTGTGGTTCTCAAACTGAGAACCGCGGCTTATTTATTAGGGATACGAAGAAAATAATTAGTTATGGTTGCATTTCTTTACCTCAAAATCGAACTAATTTAAAGACGTTATCAAAATAATTGTACTGTTTTAAACAGACCTTGACTTTTCATTAGTAATCGATAGTAATGTTTTAGGTATTTTGATTCAAATATGAATTTTGTGCTCTCATTAATGTCTTCTCAATACGATATTTTTTAGCATTTTGCAAATAAATCTGACCTAAATGAGAAGTTTTTTTCAATTAATTGTAATAAATAAGTACATTGATTTTTGTAGCCTGACATTTAAAAAATAGCAAGTAATTTTTAACCATTTCCTTTTATTTCCTCAAAAGTTCTAGATTTCGTGTGAAACATTGTGTAAAAAGAGCTCATATCACTTTTTTACGAGGTTTTTAAAATTATATAAGCTAATAAAATATATGGCTTCAATCATATGATAACGGTTTGAACCATATTTCGAAATAACATTCTTGTTAAATAACGCTGTATATCTGTACGTGTGCAGCAAGTCTTAGCGCTCTGGTAGGCGACCCTTGTGTCACGCCCATTTGACAGCCTGAACCAGTAGCTCAGAGGTTTTTTTTTACAGGATTTGACCCCAACTTTCATCCTTAAGAACATCTCGACCCTTTGATGACCTATACGCGTCCTGAACCTAGTCTAAAAATATATTTTTCACTGAATCTTATCTATCCGGGCACTACGCATTTAGTTAAACTTGTGGGGTATGTATAATTTATAGAAACTTATTTTTTATTTGCGTAGAGGGAGAATGGAGAAACAATTTAGGAAAAATCACCCTCAGTAACTCCGTTTGGAATTATAATCCTGACCTCATCAACGACAAATCAAAGGAGCGTGACGTAAAGCCCACGTGCGTGATATAATTATTATTCATTGCTAATATAATGACTATATGGATGAGACTAAGATGTCTCAAAATAGAATCAATGAGCCCTACAGGTATTCTGTAAGCTATGCTAACAGCGCCCCTCGCCTAAACACGAGACCGCTACAACAAACTACGTCAGCAAGCAACTGTACAGTTAGATAAATAAAAGAAACCTACAAAGTAACTTAAAAGTTTTTATTATTTAAACTTGTTATATTTCAATTTGATTTTTGCAGTTTACATATTCATCATAATCATTTTAATAATAAGATATCATTATTAATAATAATATACTTTTTTAAACACTTTGGAACTGATTTAACTGAGCCAGAGGAACAAAGTAATTATCAATTAAATATGTCATAAGGGTTTGCAAAGTGGCTAGTCCTAACAAATTCCGTTGAAACTAGATTGATTTGATTTTTTTAAATCTTTAGAATTGGATATATTTTGATTTTTTTAAACTAGTCCTCAGCCCGAATAAAGGCATAATAAAGATAATAGTTTTAAATGAATACTTTATGTCAGATCACCAAACAATTTCAAAAATAGTTTTAGACAATTATGTTCTGCCTTAAAATTCGAGGACCCAAAGAAAGATCAAAAACCAAATCTGGTAATGGGTGTTCCAAATTTGGTATAAATCCATCTATTAGTCTAAAATCTATAAGGTAGCAGTCTCATAGCAAACATGATTAGCACAATAGTCCTGTCCATAGCCACAAAACATATAAAAAAATATACAGGCTACGAAATCACGCACGTAGGAGTACCGTTATATAATAGAGACCGCGTCTATATTTGGCAAAAAAAAAGTGTGTGTGTGTATATATATATATATATATATATATATTAGAGAGAGAGAGCAGTTCTTCACTTCCTATTTTTATTTTTTTCATTAAAGCGTCTGAACGAACAACAAAGTAAGTCAATATTACCTCGAACCTATAAAAGTGCTCTTTGTCGGAGCGGCCACGCAAATCAGCAGTGAGGTGTTTGCCAGGAATGCTGCAACCTAGCTCATGCTTTCCAAGAACAGGCATAAAACTTGACCAAGCGAAAGGAGACAGTTTTCTTAATTATATTTTTATTTGTACTCAGCCTACAACAAAAAAACAAGTTGCTTCGATCTAGCAGCCAATGACCCGCTTTGTATAGTATTGTGTCCAGTAAAAACGTATGGGCCATGTGCTTCGATGAGTTTTTGTTTTGGGAATCAAACACTACCTACTTCGGTTGCTTTGTTGGCTTTTTTACACCTCTAGATTTTTGTATATGTTTGTAATGGGTTGAAAAACATATGACATTTTTTCATTAGAAGTATAGAAATTGTACTCCTTAGATTGAATTCTTAGGCTATCAAAATTACTATTAGTTTCCATTAAATAAGTAACGTACTGTATTCAGATATAAATGACGTTGTAACAACATCATTACGATAGGTTTTTTTTTCATTTCAAACGTATCTTTACTTCTGTAATGGCTGACATACAAAAGATTGACTAGCTTGAAAGTAGTTTAAGATCAGGCTACGTAAAGCATATCTGTCCGACGGATATGTTAATAGCCATTCAAACCAAAGAAAAAAACATGTTTACTAACAATTTTATAGTGTATTACTAGGAATGGTTTGAATACATTTTTTTTTTAAATTCATATATTGAGTCCGTGTTTTCATTCTACCTACGAATCCCAAATCTGAATCTTAGAAAACATGATGAATAAAAGATAATTATTTTATTTTCCTCCCTGGTATAATTCGTTTTTTCAGTTTTGATCTAAGTTAATTCAGATTACTACTTTACTTGCCATAGAAAATATATATTGTATCTAGATGATGAACAATTGTTATAATGTGAATTTAAAGTCGGATAAGTGGTAAATTAATGGCATTGGGGTCTGGTTGTTAAGCTTATGTAAGCTAATAGTAAGCATCATAAGAGCTATAAGAAAGCTCAGATTCAAAATTTGAATTATTTGTTTTAAAATTTTTAATCTGGTATTTTCTCGAATACTTGAATCTGTAAATATTTACGAATCTGATGAATACAAGGATATAATATTCGTAGGACCACTTCCTGCTTGTTTATTATCTGTTTAATTGGACACTGAAAGTCAAGTCAAGACTCTAGAGATGAATTTAAAGTACTAAAATAATATTTTAGGTGAATGTGGTTGATTTTTCTTTGTGTGTAACAAATGTCAAAACCAAATAAAAGTTTTATTTTAGTTTAACAGTAAGAATGTAAATATAATGACAGGGAGAGGGTTAATTTGAGAAAATCGTTTCTATCTCTTTCCATCCTTAAATTACCCTTAATTTTAGATTCACCCTGTGAGTTTTATGATGGATTAAATATTCAGGCAATATTTATATGTGTTAATTACAGCTATAGATGCATGCATATAAAAAAAATATTACTTAAATTGAAAAATGACATCTGTACACAAGAATTGAACCCGTGACCTTTGACTTGGCACGCCAATGCTCTACCCACTTAGCTATCTAGGTCTATCTCGTGTCCATGTGTATTTGTTTTAAATTTAATTAATATTATAAATTTAAGTTATAGATTGGCACGTGGCAGTCCAGGGTACCTTTATTTACCCTGTAAGTTAGCAAGCTTACTTTGATAGGTTGCACTATGGTCCAGATTATAAGATAGAGTCATACTGTAACAATTTTTTAAGAAACTATAACAAAAACTTACTGCAACTATCTGTCCATTTATATAGTCATCTGTATTAATAACCACTAATGTGTTAAGAATGAGGAAGCTAACATTTAGAGGAAGTGTGTTCTCATTTGCGTGGAGAGAGAAAGGGAGTGGGAAACAATTTGGGCAAAAAACACCTCCATCACACCCGACCAAAACTCGAACCCCGATCTCCCGGTAAAGGATACTCCTAGGAGAAACCTTTGACCCTAAGGTCACTAAAGTGTATTTTTTCCAAATATAAATCTAATTTAGATAATATGAAACTATTGGCAAGCTATCTAATCTCATTGAACGAGACAAATAGTGTGAATGATGATAAATTAAACCAACACTAACCCAAAGAGGTTTCTCAATTCCAATGCAACCTCCTGGTATTGAAACCCTGTAAATCTTGTCAGAGCTATGAGCAGAAAACCGTCTCATGTAATTCCAATGCAACCTCCTGGTATTGAAACCCTGTAAATCTTGTCAGAGCTATGAGCAGAAAACAGTCTCATGTAATTCCAATGCAACCTCCTGGTATTGAAACCCTGTAAATCTTGTGAGAGCTATGAGCAGAAAACCGTCTCATGTAATTCCAATCGCTGTTATTGAAATATTTTAAAATATGTTGTATCACCTATCTGTATTTGTAAAGCAAGATAAAATTAACTTTGCTGAAATAATTTTCCCAGCACGTCCTGCGCTCAGTAAACCCAGACGAGTGCCAGGAAAGCCCCAGTGCAAGCATGGTTGCCAACTGTTGTCCCAGAGAGTGCAATGTCTGAGGGGACATCAAGTATTCATCCCAAGTGTATACCCATCCGTCACGGACTCGTTTAACCGCAGCAGAATAACAATCACAGACAACACTTCAAAATGTCAGTTCTATTGTGGATTACTAGAGTAAGGTTTTATTGGTATGTTTCAGAAGAAGGGTTAGCACTTATTATTTTAGTAGAAATTCTCAAAGTGGGGTTCGTAGACTCCCCGGGGGTCCCCGAGGCTCGTCAGGGGGGTCCACAAGATCTTTCAGGGAATATGGGACATATCTTTATATATATTTTTAGATCTTATAAATTATTATTAGCACCGCGTCTTACTACCCGTTCGGGTTATACGCACTTACGCTAATGTGTAATGGTAGGGTGATTGTGAGATGAAATGGAGGACCTACAGTTTAACGTGGGATCCGAACCACGGTGGAGGCCTGGCATTCCCCACATTCACAAGATGTCTTGTCAGAGGTGAAGGAAGGGTTCGGTAATCAGATAAATCTTTGCCGGGACCGAGGATTGAACCCCGGCCGCCAGCACAGAAGTCTGACACCTTACCCCCTAGACAACCAGGTCACCTAGATCTTATAAAATTGAAATAAAAGGGTAAATTGCCGGTTTGTACTAAACACAATTGAGATGCCTGTCCATATTAAGGTCCGGCGAGAAATTGAGGCCGAAAAGTGGGGGGATGGCCACGCCCCTTTGTGCCTCATCTTTGAGAGGAGTAATTGAAAATTAAATTTATATTAGTTTTCTCGTCAGCCAGCACAAAGGACTTTCAGAAAAACACTGACTATTTTATGCCTTTTCAAACAACTTATTTGTGCGAGCAAGGCCTTTTCTGCTCTTTGTGATATGAAAAATTTTTGAAATAAAATCGTCTTTAGTGTGGAATGAAATTTAAGATGGTCGATAAAATTGCTACAGATTTCAATGATATGATGAAAGTCACACAAGCAATAAACATTACTCACATAAATTATTGCTGATTATTAAATTAATATACGAGTATAATAAATATTTTATTTTATTTTCATTTTCATTCTTTTTTACATTTATTTAAAAAAATATAACGTATTAAAATGTACAAGTATAATACTTACATTTATTTTATCTTAATTTATGTTGTAACTATATTTACATTAAAATATATTATGACTAATTTATTCTTATAATATACTTTAAATTTATGAATATAATTTTTTTAACCATTATTTATCCAACATCAAAGGGTCCGCGAATTATCTGTCCCCTTGTTGGAGCGTCCACATGACTAAGAAGTTTGAGAACCACTGCTTTAGATTATTGTTATTATTATTATTATTACGTAACAACGCGTCTGCCACTGGTTCGGGTAGAAAAGAGAAGGGTCGTTATAGATAAAGTTTGCTCACATTAGTGTGCAGAGGAGGCTAATTTACAGCTATAATCTGTTTTTTTAAATACATCTTAATATGCTGATTTGCTTGCACACAATCTCAAAGAATGTCGGACAGTTTGATACTTTCGTTGGACATAGTTTTGACAACCTTTGTATTTGGGTTTAGGAGTATAGGAGAATAGGGCAAGTAAATGTTCCTCATTGGATATATTTTATTAAACTTTATAGTTGAGTTGTCTGACTTCAAGTACTAGGATGGTCAATATTGGCAGATTGTCTCAACAGGGATAAAGTTGTTACAGACATCACTACATCCAAATGGCTCAGTCGGAGGACCATCGTGGCACAAAATAAAATAACCATATTTGAAGTTATTCTTATGGGGGAATAGTAAATTATCTTAGAAACAAGATTTATTTTGGTCTATTACTAAAAAAAATATACAAATTGGTACATAAAAATGCAGCCACTAGGGTGGACTGAAAAATCAAATATTCAAGCAAGAATCAAAAGAGGGTTATCGCCAGTGATTTTGTCGAGTTCTTAACGATAAAAACTGTATACACCCCTCCTCGGTGTATGTCCTGTTGGAATCAGCATCATAATCTACTCTTTTATCCAGTTCCACAACCCAAATATGAACATCATGTATTTGTAATTTTTTATCGCCTCAAGAACCCGTCTCACGCCCCGGTAAAACGAGTCATTTATATGTACGGTTAAGCATCACATCAAGATGCTGTTTCCTGTTCTAAGCACAAGTTTAAATTAAAGTGGAAATGAGATAATTATTTTTACTATAAAATTATATTTATTATTGGTACATTTTGTAGTTGATAAAATGCTTATAGACCTCTCCATTCCACTGTCTTATTAAGATGAATGTATTAATCTGCCTGGTTTGAGATAGACAAATTATTTTCTCTCCCTAGGCTCAGGCGTGATCTTAAGTGTCCCTTGAGATATTTGGACGTGCGCTAGGTCTCAGAAGGGATGCGTGTCTTTAAAGTTCACCGAGTTTGGGATAGAATACCGTGTAATTACACCAAGGGACTCCTACTATAAACTGTTAGACTTACAATTAACTTAGTCCTCGTTGAGTGGAGGTGAGGGGTAGAATACCGGTAGGATATATTGCAACTGGTCTCTTCACATGCTATTATTTTCAATGTAATTTTAAAATATTTCTACGCGCTAATGTGGATGTATTTCCTCTGGGCCAACTTTTTAATCTCTAGCACTTAGTTGAAGTCGTTAATAATGCATGTGTTGAACAAACTACTCAAAGCCCGGGATAACATACCTAAAACGACGCATCCAACATTGATATTTAATAATTAAATAATAGGATGAAACCTAGAAAGATAGTAAATATCTTCGTCAAACCCCATCTGAAATTGAACCAGACTCCTCTTGTTTATTTTTATCAACCATACTTTTCACACAACCATGAAAAACAAGCATTAAAATACCAATAATTTCCTGCACGAGCCAGTATGTGTTACTTCGGTATTTCAGCTTTTATTCCCCAAGAACAATATAAATACATACTCGATTATCGTAGTTATGCAGGGCTATTTTCCTGTGTTTATGTGTTTATTACAATTAAGATTTTCTAATTATAGTTCCGCTCTAGTTACTTACTCAACATGGAATGTCTTCCTACCTTATCTCAGCTTTACTCAAATGCCCTATTAAAAAAAATAGATGACCATCTTAAGACCGCATACATTACAATCCCTTCTCATTAACTTTCAAGAAAGAATTAATTGAAAGAAAGTATACAGTACTTGTTACTGACTTCTAATGACTTTTTTTTTAATCTCCTATCAGAGAAAAGAACTGTTGTGCGAGGAAAATGGCATGTTTTAGTGCTATGTTGTTTGTTTGCCACGCTTGGCGATTTCGGCGTGTGTCCGCAGCGACCCGAACAAAATTACATCTCATCACACAACAAGAGAAATATAAAAATAAAATAAAGGAAAAGTTCTTCTACTTTCGTTACACTAAATGATTTCAAATTGCCTTCATATTGTAACGGTGCGTCCTTTTTGAAACAAACGTGGCCTAGGCACTATAATAATCAACTTGTCCGATGACGTCACCGACCTCATAGTCCCTGTCGCGCTTTTAATGAACCAGAGTTTAATTTGTATAGAGTTTTTGCTTTACTTGGAAGTTAGTCAAAAGATGAAAATAAAAAATTATATTATCTTATCTATTTCATATTCGTTTGATTCTGTTTGTATGTTTTTCATGAGTGTGCGCACGTACGAAACAGCACAGGAGTATATTTCCGGTTGTTGACGTCCCTCTCTACCTCCCTTAGCTCCTCCAAACACACACATATATATATATATACATATATATATATATATATATACATATATATATATATATATAATATTTTTTCTTTTTTCTCTAAACTCGTTGGTCCTCATTACTTTCTACTCCTCTTTATCTTCTCTTTCTTCTATCACGTTGATAAAGCATAATTAAATGAGTGTTGATGTTTCAACTATGGCTTTTACAGGACATTAACCTTGATCTATTAGTCTTGGGATTAACAAGGATGCTGTGTCAATATCAGTAGACATCCGCCTGGTATACATGTAGTGGATATCAAGGATGTTGGCATTATTTCATCGTACTTCCACCTTAATGTTTCCTGTACATCCCGCATTTGCGTGGAGGGAGATTAGAAAAATCAGATAAATAAATCACACTTAGAAAAGCACTCCAAGTGCACCTCACCGAGGTTCAAACCTTGACCAACCCGTTAACGAGGAACCCAGTAGGATGTAAACATTATGCCTTAAAACACGTGACCATTGGTGTGGCTATGTACACGCTTAACACCCAATCGGTGAGAGCATTGCGTGATAAACCTTATCATGATCTCTACAAACCAGTTTTCATCGGGAGCGCTTTTTTAGGAAATATAAACATATTTTTCAAAATTAATTAAAATGTTCTCCTTTATTAGTGTAATAAGTGACAACTTCAGATGACGAGACTTGACGTATGAATACGTGAAGGTAGATAGAGTAATATTTCTAGTTGTCAGATAGGACTCTTCCTATGAAGATTATACTTAATACCCGCGGTTGTCCAGTTAGCTCTCGTATTTGTGTCCAAACCTGAATCCTCGATCGTATTGTCTGGAGGCCAGACTGCCCCGGGCAGCAAGGTGCCAGCTATCAAGCAACCCGTCCTGTCACTGGGGCTGTGTACCGCTCCACACAGATGTTTGCTGGCCACGGGACAGACTCGTTCATTACAAGATACTTCCCACTTGAGCTCAACAACGAGCTACCTCCTCTTACCTTCTGATTGCTTGATACGTGTCTGCGTCATCGCTTCATCGTGATTGCAGGCAGCATAGAATTCAGCTGAATCAGGCTCCCTCCCCTCCGCGTGTCGAGGTGGGATGGAAGGAAGGAAGCGCCAGCTAACTAACGCCAATGTTTTGGAAGTTTTTTAATAGCAAATAGATTTATTTTTAAATAAATACAATAGTGCCTGGGTGTTTAATTTTCTTACTTGCTTACATTTGATGATTAATTTTTAACTGAAGAAGACCATTCCTAGTCAAACAAAATCCAAGACACAAATTCGAGACTTTTTGATATGAGTGTAGAAAATTAAATTAAACGCACCAAAGAGAGTGAAGCTTTGTTTTTTTTGGCCAAAACTTTTTTTCCTATGAATATTACGAAACTACTGATCTTAACTAGTGCACCCTTCCATCTCATATAAACTCGCTTTCCTTTTTATCCAATATTAAGTACTTACGCATTTTCAGTAGACAATATCCATTTAAATAAATACTATTCACTCCATCAAATTTATATCTACTATCCATTTGTGTTAGAGCACTACATAACATACTTTATCTGCCTTTGTAGTTCCCTATGTTTTCTAAAGCTTAGCCCTGAAATGTAATCAACAGTGTACTACTGCTCGAAAGAGGCAGTAAGACACTCCGAATTTCAGAAACTGCACTCAATCTAACCCTCAAGTTCCACTTTGAAAATGTTATGGATGGAAGTACATTCTGGCTTCTAATTTAGGAGGGTGCTAGTGTGGTATACCATACAACCTTATTAACAGTTCACATGGTCATACAAACATGAGTGCTGAGGGGATTTACTATGTCATACCTCCTAATCAATAATCAATCCACCTGACACAGATATCAATCATTGTATCTCAACTAAAAGGAATATTTCAGTAATAAAAAATGAGAATATTTTATCCACATTTTTACAAAGTATATATAATCATTTATTTTAAACATTTCTTAGAGGTGTGGTGTTTTTATTATATGAACATTTGCAAATAATAATACATAGTTTTACTATAATTATTATTGGTAGTAAACTTTGTTCAGACAGAGTGGTCTAATCAAGGAATTGTCTCTAACTGGAGAAGAGTAGATGGCCATAAGCTTGTAAATCTAAATTACATGTTGGTTTTTTTGTTTGTGCTCCTAGTAAGATACTATTGATACATGCTATATTTGTTATAGCAATACAAGCTAAGCCAGTTCGTTCATGTTAGCAATAAGACATTTATGTCCAAACAATAACCGGAGCCACCATTTCCTTATTGGAGCTGTACGTGACTTATAAATAATGCCAGAGACATAACTTGTAGATCCAAGAATTTATTGCGCCAATAGTTGTACATTGTTTATCTGGTCAATATATTATTGTCTGTCTACATTAGATCTTAGGAATCCATATTTGCATTCTACTTTAGACCTCATAGTTTTCCAAACTGTTTGTTGGGTGTGTGGGGGGCCGGGGGGTCACTTTGTTGATGGATCACGAGAATTGGAGGCAATATTTTACATGATTTGTCCAATTTGTCAAATGTGTGTTGGCATGTTTGTTTATTCCTGAAGAAGAGTATTAACTCTTTTGTTTTCAAGCCTGGTCTGAGTATCTCTACTTGGTCAATAGAGAAGACTATACATTACTAGACTACGATTTTCAGTAAGTGTATTTTTTATATTTGGTGGTTTAAAAATTAAAACTAGAAAAAGACTTTATGTTGAAGATATTCAAGGGTTGAAAATATCATTATTTCACCACAATCTGGATCCAAGACTGAAAAATTTTCAACTACATTTTGAATTATAATGCTTATTTTATTTTTTACTAAAACTGACAAAAAAAATTATGTGAAAATACAAAAATTCAAAATTTGGTTAACTCTTTGTAAAAACCATTATATTTGTGACGTTTTGACAAGAAAGAAAGATATACCTTAAAGATTCTTTGTGAGTCACCAAATATGTGTCTGGATCTAGGTGGGTAGTAAGCCAACACAGTTTGGGAACTAAAACTCTAGAAAAAAAATTCTACCTGCAGCTATTGCAGAGTGGTCTAGGTCGTCAGACTCGTATGTCACTAGGTCATTGTTGGTGGGAAGGCCAGGTTAATTTTACTGTGATTATACCATTATTTCTCTATATTAATGCGGGTGCAGTTATTCTAAACCACTTTTTTCGACTCTACACCTTGGTTTAAAAAATTGAATACTCTGGTATTGATTTGACGTATAAATCAAAATCAATCGTGTTGAACGACGTACATTTCTAAGAAAATAATATTGTTAATAGTACAATTTTTAAATCTTAGTATGCACGCTTTAATATAAAACTTTAGCACCATGTCTTACTATACTCGTTCAGGTTATACACTCATGTATTAAATACACTAATGGTTTAAGGGATGAGTTAGATTATATTTTTAGGAAGTATATCCACATTTGCGTAGAGGGAGAATGGAAAATAATTTTTAAATAACTACCCTCAGTATACCCGACTGAGATTCGAACCTCAATCTCCCCTTCATCGGCATTCTAGTCTACAGCAAGAGTAGCACCTTAGACCATGCAGTCACCTAAGTGGGTCTTTAATAATTAAATCTATACATAATTACATTACTCATACTTTTCGAAATACAGTAGGTATGTAAAATTTTAAAATAGTTAATTTTCGATTACAAAAACACTTGCATTGCATTAATTTTCGTATTTTAAACTTAACTAGGTATTAATTCTAGATAGCGAGCATCCCCCCATAAGAACATAGGACCTACTAGTCCAATATGAATCTAGATAATTAATTTGTTTCCTTGATAATTGACTAATTCTTTCATGGGCTCTAACAGCTTCCCTGAATTGTCCAAACTCAGTTTTCCTCTCAGGGAGTGTATTTACTGGTGCACATCATGAAAGGTTGTGCTGATGATGTCATCAATTACGACCCTGTTGAGCTTCTGTTCTCCTAATACCTGTGTGTGGTCGAAGGGAGGATTGGGCGGCCCCCGACTTGCCTGGGAACGTTTAGATATACATTAGTGGGAAGGGGGTTTACCTAGTAATGGTGTGTATTTATTGATGATGCTGTTAGTGGGTGGTAAAAAACTTACTTCCGGATCAAGAATAGGCTTGAACTTGACGCTCAACTCGTTAATTTCCTAAAATTGTTTCAAAACTAAATACTGTGTTTGGAAATTATGTCAGAGTAGAAAATATTAATTAATTTCTATATTTTTAATACTGACTTATTTTTTACTCACCCTATCTGGTCACCCGACCAGGCTATACGTAGTTTTCATAAAGTGGCAAGGCAGTCAGAATTCCCACTGAATGGGGACAATTCTGTGTGTCTGAGCAACAAAACTCATACTGATAATGTTAACATTTTCTATTCGTATTTTTAGTTTAGCCTAAGGGCACTTGTCTGTGCTCAAGGGATATTTAACAGCTTCATCTTTAGGATAGAAATAAGAAGTGTTTTATGAGGAAATGTGCCATCATTATCATGGGAAAGAGAAGAGAAAAGAAAACCGGATTTAGTAATATTGATTTAATACATTAAGTTTGCTTCATTATATACAGTACTATCAAACATTATCATTGTATTTTAGTAGCATGACTACCCGACGCGGAACAAATAATTGCAATGCGTTAATCTGTAAACAAATATTTTGTTTAGTTTATTTTACACTCAATAAAAATTTCTTCTTACAGAAACAAAATGTTTTTCAAAAATAAATCAAAGTTTAGTGTAACCAAAACTTTAACAAAAAAATTAATTTCGCGTGCAATATTAACTTCCTAAACAAAACCAAATGTTTAATTTCCATTTATTTATTTTATTTATGTTTTTAAATAAAAGTGGACTTATTAAATATTTGAGGTTTCGAATTTAGATTAAAGAATATTACTTGATTTAAACTAGTTGAAGTTAGTTGAAGCACAGGGGAATCGGACTCAGACCGTTTGGATTACTGCACCAATACTCTAACCACTGAGCTATGCAGGAATCGTCCCGTGACTCCGGTTATTCTTCACTCATATTTTAAGGAGAGTCTGTGATGGACGTATGTAATAGAGTATTATAATTTCGATTCAAATTTATTAATAAAAGATTAAACTTTAAGTTTAGAGTACCAAAATTCGAATCCGCCATGGTATACATATTTTAAAATGTGACCGGAAAGCGTAATATTTTTTCTGTTATCATTTTGATCATCCTGTGGTGCGTACACAAATAATACGTTAACAAGCTATGGCCTTGAAAAATAGTTACAGTTCTCTAAGATATAATGAGTTGCTGGCTGTATCTAATTAAAAAAGTACAACGTTATAAAGCACCTTAGCTGGTTGTTGTATTCAGACTACAGATTACTTTGTCGGTATTTTCAGAGTAAATTACTCACGTGGGAACGGCCTTGAAGCGGTTGACATTATAAAAGTGAAGCCATGCCAAGAATGCTACGTTCTCAAACATGGGCCTTTTCCTCCGCTTTGTTGTGTTCGGAAATATACAATAACTAGCATTTTGGCGTTTGTACCTTTCTTTGGCCAGCAACAAAAGTTTTGATAAAATACAAATTTGAAAATATATATTAGTAGGTATGTTAAGAGTGGGAATGATTTGAAAAAAAAACTGCTACAGTTCAATTTTCATAGGTAGGTCCTTTTATAAAATGTTAACGTATTTTTGAATTCCAATTAATGAGGTTAAAAGTAATATTTTTTAAATCTACGCAGGCCTACAATTATTATTATTATTATTAGCTACCTTTTTTACCTTTGAGATAGACCTATATTTTTGAGCATATTGTCATATACGTACGAATTACACGCTAGATACATCTTGAACGAAAACCTTTAGCTTAAAAAAACTAGAGTGCCCCTAAAAACAACCTGTCATTTTTTAAATGAAAGGCCAAGCTACGCGTCTTGTTCTTTGAAAGGCCTATAATATACGTGCAGATTAAAGTGAGTCCTAGGCCAGGGAAGGCAAAGCTAAGGGAATAGCTAAATTTTGAAATAGTCCCGTATGCCACCTCTTATTTATGTTTGAATGAGAAATTAAAAATACAAACTTGTTGAATATAATGTTGAATGTAATGAATAGCTCAAATCAAATTGTAAATATTTTAATAATGGCCAAAATTTTAAATAAGGGAAATTATTAAGTTGCCAAAGTGATTGTATTAGACAATTCTAATTTCAAAAACTTAAAGTAAAAATATAGTAGCACCTTAGGTGAAAAAAAGACAATCACTTTATATATATATTTTAATGTATGGTATATAATAAGTTCGGAATGGTCATGACATCCAGTCCAGTCGCCTGTATGTAGACTATTAACCGCTCTTGAGTCACAGAACATTGCCCAGGGCACACCTATGGAGGTTGTCTACACGTCGTACCCGTAATGATGGGATGTGATGATAATGATTATGATGGTGTGGAGCCGGTATGACTCTTAACCTAACGTAAGCCTAACTAGCCAAACCCTGGTGGCCTTTGGGATCAAACCACTTGAGGGGAAATCACCCAATGTACCAGCCGGGAAACGAACCCGGGACTCCTAGGCTCGTAGCTAGGTTCAATGATTACTAAATCACTAAGCCGGCTTAAGTTCAAATCAAAAGCTTACACAATATTTTACATATTAGTTTGAAACTTGTATTTGGATAGGTAATATATTTATGTTCGGTCATTATTCGTCTTCCACAGTACACAAGATGCACTTAGGTACGAGCCGAGTCTTTTCTAACCGTTGACCTCATAAAGTGCATTGCGACATGACATTGAAAGATATGGCTGTCGAAATATTAGTAACTTAAAAATATACATACCACGTTGGCAAACGTTTTATTTAATGTTTACTTTTTTCTCGTCAGTGTGCCATCAAAATCGTGTTCTCGTGCCATAGATCTGCCATCCCCGCCCTAAGCCATTTGACTATTAATGAGGGGCCCGTGAAAATATTAATTACTACGGCGCAGACTTATTTATTAGCTAATACGTGTTGACACAAGGATTATTTAAAAGCTTAATACTGTGGTTAGAAGAGATTGAGAAGAATAGTTTGAATAAATACACCTGCCTTAGAGTAAAGAGAGGTTGTAAACCAAATGTGGAAAATTATGTATGTGTACTGTACATTCGGCCAATATTCTAACCTCAACTTTTGCATCACCGAAAAATTACTCTTTGCGAGCCTGACGTCTAAGGCCACGGGTTCATCTTAGCGAAGGGAGTAGGGGAGTGACTCTAGATAGTAGCACTGCTTCTGTTGTGTTGAGATGAGCTATCGTGGTATAGACTTATGTAGATTCATAAGCAATTCTAGGTAAGATCTTTGCAGCCCTATCTATTTTATGATTATCTGAGTAGAGTGTGGAACATATCGCTATTAGGTCTATATGTTCATAGTAAGTGGTAGAATTTAGTGTAAACGTTATTAAAGGAAAAATATCTAAAAGCTCATTCAGGTTTAAAAGGGGTTTTCGTGTATTCGTACGCCAAACCCACGTTCAGTAGCTCTTACTTTTGATAAAGATGTAAATTTTATGAATTCTCAATTTTGGCTATTATTTATTTTAAATTCCTATAAAAAGTTTGTTCCTACGTCAAGTTGACTACATTAACTATACATCTTGTTCATGTAAACCAATTTCTGGATTAAAAAATATAATATATCTATGTATGACCAGAATGGTAGTAATACGCGGTGTTGAAAAAAAAAGACGGAAAAGGAACAAATTCTCGTGGAGTCAAGTTTTTATGCAAGAATTTGAATATTCAGTAACTTTGACCCTATTCTCAGTGTTCTATTACGCATCCGGAGTAACCGTATATTTTTACTAAGTGGATGAGGGAGTTATAACTTATAGGAAGTGTACCTGCATCTGCGTAGAGGGAGAGTGGGAAACTATTTAGGAAAAAATAGTTCCATGTGCTTGGCTAGGATTCCTAGTCATTACCAAATCAAATATGTGATCTGATACTTTGATTATTTTTATTACTTTACAAAAATAAAAAGTGAAACCCACAACGGCTAGTTCGGGGCTAGTCTGATTTTCCAGTGACAAGAAGGGTGGGGTTTGAATCCCTGCTGGATGTACTGAGGAAGAATTTTCCTAATAATTGGCTTACCACTCTTCCTCCAAACAGGTTCGGCTATATTTCTTCTAAATATTATATTTATTATTCCTACCTTATTAGTGCAACTAAATGGATGTATCCCAGACAGGTGGACTGAGATGTGGTGGGGGGGG
>CABEEJ010007965.1:0-26812 GCA_901482245.1 Timema douglasi | reverse complement strand
GCAGACATTGAAAAACTAGCTTATATCTCCATAACTAATGGTAATAGCTCTACAAAAATTTTCCTATTAAAATCTGCTATAATAACAATAGTTTTGTCTTACATTTATTAAAGGCTTAAATAAAACGGGATTTGTAGTTTTATATATAAAGTTTTAATGTTGTAGCTTGTTTGAAAATGACAATATAGGAATATGTTTGGCAAGAAAGTTGTAGGCTAGTTCAATAGCTTTAAAATGATATATATAGCAACGTGTTTGCTCCAATGGGACTTCAGATAATATCACTCAATGTGAATGGTACTACTACTGGTATACCAAATAGTGAGCATTACCCTTCGACCTATGTTTGACAGGTAGTTCAGGGGTGTGGCTGAGGCAGATATTGTTGCCATACCCTCCACACAATGAAACCTTCACCTTTCATAAAATGTGTAACTAAATATCAAAGACCGTAAAAAATTTTGTTAAACAATAAAAACAAAATTTAACTTTTAATTTATCATATAGTAATTTATTATTAGACCCTTTTTACTAAGACGATTTATGTTTAGTATTAACATACATTCAATGTCAGTTGAATCACTTATTACTAGTATCGTTCATACCTCTGGCAGTTGATTATTTATCAGAGTCATAAGTGAGAGCTCTAGCCCATACCAGAAAACTATAAACGGTTATATATGTGACCAGAGATGTCTCTGGGCTATCAGGTGTAAGTGTCTGACCGCTGCCTTAGACCATGCAGCCATTACTGCACTTGTCAGTCTTGAAATAAAGGTGTGTTCAGATTATATTGTATTGTACACATTTTTATTAATTTTAAGAGCGCGTTTGGTTAAATAAGAAAAATTTGAACATTTAACACGTGAAAAAAATTAAACATATAATTGAAGCGAACTTAAAAAACTGATAATAAAGATAAGAGCAATTTAATACTGTTCATAAAGAGATGTTTAGATTCAACATAATATTATTTAAAATATTTAAATATTACAATATAAATGTTTATGAACTAAATTTTAGATTACTTTTTTTTTCTATTGCTCATATGAGCATTTCTTAGAAATCCACATCACAAACAAAATAGACTTGAATAGATCTATATTTATACTGCGTGCACACCGATGGGGGATTTTCTAAACAGATATGTTTTGTTTGATTGTTACTATTTTTTTATATAACTAACACTATTCTTATTACTTCTGCATGGTTAAATTTCTTAAATTAACATCAAGAAACATTCCAAATGACCCGTTAAAAGTTGGAGAATTAGAACTTAATTTACAAAAAGAATAAACAGTGAAATAAAGTGTACAAATAAACGAGTATGAGAGAAAATGACACATATTGCACTAATAGTTTTCGACGTCAAACCATGTTGTTGAAAAATAAAAATAAATATCGTTTGGAATACAGAATAGGCAAGACGGAGATGGAAGTTCAAAGCTAATGACTTCCCCCACCGCCTAAGTATGTGGACGTAGTAAGAATTTTTAATTTATTTTAAATTAATTTTAATTTGTTCAGTATAATGGGGGAAGGGAGAAGTTTTAACTCGTGGGTGTGAAGGGTGCTGTTGTGTAAAGTAGCTGTGTTATGCAACTAATGAGAGAGTCACACGCCAACCTCTTTTCAGGGCGACACAAGCGCTCGGCAATAATTAGAAGTAATGAGCCGTGCAACGCGCGAAACAAGATTTGACACACTCGTCTCGGTGCCCACATAACATGACTTTGAGGCACATTTTTTCAACCAGTGTGCCGCCACAGCACACTCATGGTGTGCCGCGGGAGTTTGGAAGTAGATAAATAAACATCGAGAAAAAAGTAGATGAACAAAAATAAATTGTTTTAAATACAGATCTATATTATTTTTAACCCACTTTGGTGGCTGCGTTCTTGACCGCGCTACTATAGCAGTAGACTAGACTACCGATGACAAGGGAGATCGAGTTTATAATCTCTGTTGGTTGTACTGAAAATGTTTTTACTAGAATGTTTTCCGGTTTCCCTTCATGCAAATGCGGGTACTACTTACTATAAACATAACCTTCTTAATCTCTAAAACCATTAGTGTAATTAGTACATAAGCATACAACCCGAAAGGGTAGTAAGACGTGGTTATAAAAAATACCATTATTTTTTAAATATAACACAATTATTGAAATTTTATCTATGAAACTTTTAAACACAATCTTAATGTTCGTTATTTTAATGATGAAATTTCTCCTTAAAATACAGATGTTGAGGCTTGACAATTTTAGCTCCGTGTTTGGTGTCCCGATAGTTGGAAAATGTTGAAATTCGCTGGTCTAAGGTAAGGTAGTCCAAAGTTTTTCATCACAAAGGCCAAATTTGATTATTAGTTTGCACCGCAGGTAGAAGATATATTTAGTAATCCCACCAACTTAATATAGATCTACTAACAACATGAAAGAAATAATAGATTTAAATACTTATAATAAATTGTATTCTGATTGGTGGAGTCATTCAAATTTTACTAACAAAAAAGTTTAATAATTACCAAATAACGTATTATAAAATATGAACACAAACACATATTCACAAAACAAAATAGGTTTATAAATAAATTTATATATATTTACTAATCAAATCAATGTATGATAAAATGTAATCATAACCTTTTTTAAATAAATATTTATATTTGAATCACTAGCTATTTCACATGCCACCGAAATTTCCCTTTAATTTTCTTCCAGGATATTTCGAGGGCCACATTTTCAGTGAAAGGGGGCCACATTTGGATGACGGGCCGTTAGTTGTACCCCATAGAGATATCTGGGTTCTAATACCAGTCGGGTGATTTTAGAGTGTATTTGATTAAATTGTTTTCACCTCCACCCCTACACAAATGCGGGTAAACTTCCTCTAAATTCAACCTTCTTAATCACTAATATTAGTGTAATTAATATATATACATTTAGTTCTAATGTATAATGAGATGTGGTGCTCGAAAATAAAATGTATATGACCCCCGTAACCCGCATTGGTGTGCGTGTGGGACAGAATGTCAGGCTCATCTGGTCTAGCTTTATGGTGACTATGGAAATCAATGTTCTGGCTCTAGCTGGGTGTATTGAGGGTTTTATTTTTTAAATTATTTCCTACACAACACCTATTCAAATGCGGGCACATTTCATATATACTTTATCTTCTTTATACCTACTCTATTTTAAATGTATGGATATCTGGAGTGAGTAAAAGGACGGGAATGAAAACCTTTTCTAAGCATAAAATTCTGATAGTATATGAAGTTTATCGAATAAAATGTAAAAAATTGAAACTAAATTTATACCTTTTATGTTTATAGCAACTCTTAAAAAAATACCTTTTTGGTGCATCATGTTTCAATATCCTTCAGGGCTATCCACACTTAATAATTAAAAAAATATTTGAGGAATTTAAAGTGATTTTTCTGAACCGACTGATTATGTCAAAGCACGACTTAAACTAGATTAAATCTAGAACAGACACAATACATATCCCCCGAAAGTTAAATCATCCCTTTTAAAGGGTAAACCTTCATTTAACCAAAAATATTTATTTCGGCCATGCGGAGAATCAAACCTGGAACCATTAGATCAAGAAGCATACATGCCATGTTAAATTGTGTGTATGAGGGAGCTAAACACAAGATGGAATGTACCCCGAATTTGCTTAAAGGGATAATGGAAAAAAATAATTTATTCTAAGGGTATTTGACTGAAATTTGAACCCTACCATACGAGATTTACGCCTTGGTCCAAAAAATGCCTACCAATGTGGGTCAAAAATTACTCCTTGCCGTATACATTTCTTTCTCAACCTGACAATTCTTGTTACAGCAATTTTCTTTTCACTTATTTTTTAAAAGAGCCATCACGTACTTTCGCATTTCTAAGCATACCACGTCAAAAGGGTGAGATTTTTCTTGCCCAAACTTGAGCCGCTATTTTCTCCGAACCCCATCCCCACTCGCGTCTTGGCTAAGATTATTTCCTCTCCCCCTGAGCTTTTTTTTTAACATCTCAATTAAATTTCTGACGTGCTACTGACTTTGTCATCTCGCATGAATGAAAATGAAACGATTAAGTTCCAACAACGCTACGCGCGATGCTTTAAGGAATCATATTTTCGGACAAGTTAAGGTGGGCCCATTACAAGCTTCACCTCCTTTGCGCCTAAACTAAGGAACAGGAATTATCTGAAATAATATATTTTATGTGAGCCAGCTGAATAACCTTCTCAGAGTAATGACTCGGCTTTGTATTTATCGAGAATGGTCGGTAAATATAATTCTTACTTTGCTCCCCACATTCGGAAATAAGTTCTTAACCTAGCTTCATATTGGGCTAAATAGTTATTTTTAGCACCGCGTCTTACTACAGTAGCCCCGTGGCTTCTTTGGTGCTGACTGACAGCTCAAATCTGACTTCTGACATTCAACATTCAGTTATATTTTGACCGTTAGAAGTGATAGCTTCTAAACACATGTTTTTTCAGATCATATGGTTCGGCGTAGGGATACATAATTTGATCTGGTAGCTTTTCAAAGCTTTCAGTCAGCACCAAAGAAGCCATGGGGCTACTGTACTTGCTCGGGTTATACGCTTATGTACTAATTATTCTAATATTTCTATGGATGAGTAAGGTTATATTTAGAGCAAGTGTACCCGCATTTGGAGGGAAAGTGGAAAAGCATTTTTTGTAAGTCACCTTGAGTACACCCGACCGAGATTCAACCTCGATTTCCCCACCATCGGCAGTTTAGTAGATTGCTAAATTAGCGCGTTAGAACATGTGACAACCGAAGCGAGTTATAATTTGTAGTGAAGTGCATTTGATAGAATGGTAACTGTATGTGTTGTTCATTGTCACGCTTTGTTATCATAGTATTGACATAATATTATAATTATGTGTTAACTATGCGTTGCTGACACCAATTTTTTTTTTAAATAAACATATATCTACAATCGCACTTGTGCGTGTAAAAGTATTTAAATAACCATTGATCCAAATAGTGTGCATTCTTTGAGTCCTAGCTTCCTACTTCAGTGTCTATGAGCCTTATAGGACACCTGGTATTCCTGAGGTAAGAGTCCGTGTCTTACGACATTATATTGAGTATAGTAAGACTATTATCTGACGTCCCACATTCAATTATAAATATTGTTAATGTATAATTATGTCCTACTAGGTTATGTTAGAATAGCTCCTAAGGAGTTAGGTACCTAGGTAGTTCGTTCTAAGGGAGAGGGTTTGTACAGTGTTTAAAATGCTTGTAAGATTTAATTGTCTTTTTATATTATTATTTGCTGTAGTTTGTAATTTTTTTTAAAACATGAATAGTCTGAAAACTAACTAACTTAATTTATTAAAGAACACAAAACATCATGCATCAAAGGCTTGTTCAAGGAATCTACCAATTTGAGTGAAAAAACGACCCTATTTACAAATATAACATTATTACTGAAGGGAAAAGAGGGTATGCAGACGCCCTTAAATGTTTTATTATTTAAGCAGTTTGTCATAAAAAATATTGTATAAAAAAGCATACCTCTTTCTTTTACCGGTAAACCGGAATATTGGATGTAGCAAAGTTAGAAGAAGAAATCGCTTATAAAGTTTAATTTTCTATATTCTTCACTTAAAATCACCTATATATATATACAGCGGTGAAAAGTTTTTGATTTTGAAAAACAAAGGTCTTAATTTTGGGAATATATATATATAGAATAAAATTGTTTCACTAATCTCAATTCCAGAGGGTTTTTCTTAATGTAGAATTCAGATAGCCTGGTTCGATCTGTATTACCTACTTAGGTTAGGTGGTATCCACGCGTAATTTTGACATTTTTGTTTATAGATTTTTTGCCAGTAGAGTTTAACTTATCCCTTTAAATAACAGCGACAGACTGATCATAAAGGTAAGAAGTATATTTTAAAACTTTCTTTCTTAAAGAATAGCGTGATTATTTCATATGAGCCCTTTTTCAGTTTTAGGACATCCTGTTCAACCAAAAATATCCCCAGTCTCCTTTTCACCTACAGTGCACTATAAACACCGCCATTAAGAAGAAAAGGCGCGGGAATCCCTAGTCATTATTAGATTGTGCCCACCTCCAACCTTACTCCGGGAATCTCCCCTCCCCCTTCATCATGCTAACCCCTTTCCCACCACGTTGTATTTCACTGGGAAATTAGATGCAATTTACAATAAATTTCAAAGCAACGTTCCTTTTGCTCTGCCCACAATCCCCCATACCCCCGGTACGTCCGTAACCCTTCTTACTCCCCCACCCTTAGATGAAAATGTGAGCTCCAAATATACGTTTACATAATAAAGTACATTATTTATATTCTTGAAAATTGTAAGAAAAAGTAATAATAGTACCACTTGTGGTATGAGTTTACGATTATAATTTTTTTTGTTATTTGCGTACAAACTTTACGAGCGTATTTACTTCTTTATGGAAGACAAAATATGAAATAGTTGTGATTTATGCAACAAACAAACATAATAACATTCTACTACACTTCAGTTAAGTCAATATTGTATATATAGTGCTCTTATTATTTATGGATGATTAAAGTACATTTTATAGGTATATGACATAAAAACTAACTTAGCTGGGACAGCCCAATTAGGGGAATTCCTATCTTTTGTGATAATGGGATTGGTTCAGCTCAATTTTACGTCGGAAAAACCTTCCCTAACGGCTAGAAAAGATGTTAGATTTATTTTCACGTATTCATACATCAAGTCATGTGTCTTGCAGTTGTCACTTTTGTTATATTTTCCCTTCCTCTTTTTTATTTTTTTTATAAATCTTTGGCATGTTCCATTCCAAGTGATCTAAAGGTTGTCCTTTCATCTTCGTCTTAAGTCTTCAAGGTCTTCTCTTCTCTGGAGGTCTTTCATCTCTCGCTATTTTGACAATTTTGTCTCCCTGTACACTGTCAGTATGTTGATTCCATTTTCACCTACGTGAAGCTCTCCATTCATTGATGAGGTTGATTTGACAAGATTCTCTTATTTGCTAATTTATTTATCTGTATATTAACGCTGTATTAGTTATTTCTCAATACTCATATTTTTGCAACCTCCAGAGGAACTTTTAGTTACACTTCGTGTTTTGCGGCATATACGATTATTGATCTTACCATTGACTTATATAGTCTCGCTCTTGAATCTTATCTTAGATATTTGTTGTACCATATTGATTAATTATTAATGCAGCCGGTGGTTCTGTTAACTTATCTTATTTTTTTCTAACTATTTGTCTTTTTTCAAGCTATGATTTAATATCTTAATTAGTCTGGTTCCAAAGACCAATCTTTTGATTTTTTGAGCTATTTAAAATTTTTATCCCGGACGAGAAGTTAGCCTCACCAAGGAACCCTACTCTTTTATCTAGGCTTGGGACCGACAATGACGCTACTTAGATATTTACCTCATCCAAAAAAACAACCCATTAATAAAATAGAATTATGTTAACAATATTAGCCACAAAAAAATTATGTTTGTATTGTCAAAATATTATTTATCAATAAAATTTGACTGTAGCTTTATCCATCTGGCAAACTATTTATTGCGTTCTTCTCTATTTACTTAGGTCTTATGCTTCTAGTAATAGTGTAGTATACTGTAACGATAATTGTATTTAAAATTAAATAAACAAATTAAACTAAAATCTGTAAATTAACTTTGAAATTTTGGAATTAAGTGATTAATTCAAATTAGGTAAATGAACTTTGTAATAAAAAGAAATGCTTTTTTTTTAAAACGTACCTAATAAAATATGTATTATTGGGAGAGTGAACACTTCATTGGCCTACCTACAATATTTAGGTTTCTATAATATTTACTAAAGCACTCTATTAATACTGAATTTGAATTAACAAGACTATTTTAACATAAATAAAATATAAAACATTGAACTAAAGGACACACTTGTCCCTATACTTTCAACGCTTAATTTATCATTTTTAGATATAAATATTTAACAACCTGTACCCAAGTGTGTGTAAATTCATAATTAGTGTTTCTTATAACTCTATAAAGATGTATTTAAATTAAAGTCGAGATAGAAATATAAAGGTTTATGAAATGATTTTTTTTTTTCTCATTTGTGTGTTTTTAAAACTTTTTTTGTTTGGACGTCATTGTTAATAGTTTATATTTTCCTTCCTAATTGTCATGGAAACCTTATTATTCAGATAATTATATACTAATATTTATAGATTAACTGGTATTTTTGGATTAAAATCGGTTGTACAAATTTTGAGAAATATGTACAGTACTTATATATTTAAAAATATGGTTTCGAGATAGACATATTTCAAAATATCACATAAATGTATATCAAATAGGGCTAGTATATTCACTTTTATCTTATCTAATGCAATCCATCAGCATATCCATGATCATCCTGATACTCTTATTTTTACTCTAACTTTCTTAATTTCATTTCTGCACACTTATCTAGCTAGCTCTTTTATTGACTCACTTCTTATGCTCTTTTTGACTCGTGCACGTGTTTAAAATGTAAAACTGTTTGCACCAACAACGGGGATTTTTTTCTATTTGAAAATAGTTTTTGGCCAAAAGACTTTATTTAAGCCATACGACCTTAGGCCTATTGACTTTAGGCCAAATGACTTCTGGTTGCAGTTTTTAGTCCAAACTAATTTAGCCGAAATAACTTTAGACCAAATTACGCGTCCCCCTAAAAGCCCTGATAGTGGAATTTATGCAAACAATAGTGTGGTCCCAAGCATACTATTGGTCCACTTTTTCACCTATAATCACAAAAGCAAACCCACTCTTGTGTCCACTTAGTGAAGATCTTGCATACGGCTCATTGTGCTCGGAACACACTATCGGTGCACTAAACATTCACTAACGTATTTGCATAGTGCCCTAATAGTGTATCTCGAATGGGTAGTAATACGTGGCGCTAAAAAAGGAAAAAAAACTATTAAGTCAGACTGGCCGTTGCTTGTTTTTTTTAAGCTCTACGTTTTAATTTTTGTTCGTGTTATACACCTATGTACTAATTTTACTCTAATGTGTTATATATTAGGAAGGTTAAATTGATAGGAAGTGTACCCGCATTTGTGAGGAGGGAGAGTGGAAAACAATTTAGGGAAACAACGTTCAGTACACCCGACAGGTTGTAATGTATTGATTTGGACTAATCTAAATTATGTAAAAAGTCATGGATGAAGGTAATTTTTCTTTAAAGTAATATAGGTAGAGTATCCTTTTAAGATTCATCCATGAACAAACACGCGTTTCTCAGAATGAGGTGAAAGGGACTTCACCCTAAAATTAATTTTTTTATACCTTCTTTCTTGTTAAAATATCTACTGCGTTGCTTCCTGTTAAAGGAAAAAGTTCATAGTATTTGGTAGAACACGCCATTTCTTTATACCAATAAGAAGCTAGCTCTCACAAAATGTGTCGCCAGGACTCTGTCTATTGGTTAGTTTTTACTTTGTTGACCAAGGGAGAAAATGCAAGGGGTATGTCATATATAGACCATAGTGCGTATCTTTATTCAGCAGAACAGTATAGCAATAGCAACATAACAACAGTACAGTATAGACAGTATACAGAATAGCAATAGCAATTGACGACGACGATGGGGAGGACGATCTCCGGGACCTTGCTCACAGTCCAACACATTATAATATAAGTCACTTCAATATCACAAGTGTACAGTGATAACAAACATTTAACTGAAATATGTGCAAATAATTTACTGGTGTGATATAAATAAACCGTGTGTGAAACAACAGCCAACAACATTTCTCTTTCTTTAATAATATTAATACCGATTTAATAAGTGCTCGAACACGGGGCTATAGACAGCTGATTAGACGGTATATTTTCCGTACAGTGGTGATAGGCGCTCGATCACGGAGCTTTATACAACCTATATAAAACATCACATCATCTTTTATCTGGGAATTAATCCGTTGTGGATCAATTCACACCCGAAGTAGGGTGATTGATCACATATTATTATTATTGACGCCCAAAGCGCGGCGCATTTTATTCCGAATTATTACAATTGACGCCCAAAGCGAGGCGCATTTATTCCGTATCGTTACAAGGTATAGAGCCGTTATCTCCTTGACTTCAAAACAAGAGAATGAAGTCTTAAACCATGCGGCCACAAAAGAAAGTTTTTGACTAACTTAAATAAGTGTTTTATTTGCATTCAAAATTTATTTTAAGCTAACGACTTTAGGCCAAAGGATTTTTGAAGATCTCAAAAAGATCAGTTTTCTGTATAAGTTTAGGCCAAACAACTTTAGGCCTAATTAATTTGAGTAATCTCAACAAAATCCGAGTTTTTGTATAAGAAATAAATTTTATGCCAAATAACTTTAGGCCAATTTACTGTAGGCCAAATTACCTTAGGCCAATTTACTGTAAGCCAAATGAGCTACCGTTAAGAGCTCTGTTTAGGTTCAGGCGAACTTTTATTGAGTTTTTTTTTTTTAGAGTATTGGGCGTTATCTGTAGGTGGTACCATATAACTCAAGTGTAGCCGAGGCTTATCAAAATTTACCGAGGAATCGTAGCAGACCAAACACTTCCAAGTTAGAGATCATTCTTCTCATTTCAAAGACTGAGCCACCGTTCGTCTTGTCTTTCAAAGATTGGGGAGGGGTGAGGGTTATACACCGCATTTTCCCGGTGGAATGCTATCCATGTTTTTAAATGCTAGTGGCTACACGAGTCCGCATCGGTGCGGATGTATTATCGAGAGTATTGCTCTGCACTTTTGCGGTCCGATGCGGACCGTGTAGCTACCTACTACCGGAAATAAATGTTCGGGAGCATCTGAACTTTGTTTTCATGATAACCCCTAAGCACTGTAGGGATGAGCGAAACAGTGATTTTACAATATCGGTGATCACAGTGACCTTAATTTTAAAAGAGCAGTGATTTATACCAGTGATTGGCAGTCAGTGTCAGTATTTGTAAAACTAGGCATTTCTTTCGTAGCATTTGCAAGCGTGACGCTGTAGTCATTGTTTCCAACATTACGTACGAGAACGACATACATTATTCTTAATTATTAGCTAACTTAAAACTTTATTCTTCGTAATTAATAGCTAACTTAATTTTGTGAAAATAGGTGAAAACCTATGCAAGTAAAAATAAAAATACAAACTTATTTTGTAATAGAACTCAGTCTATAAAATATATAAAAATTGTCTCCCCTTTTTTTAGTTACAAAAATCTTATGCTTGGTTTAATTAAGTAAATTAGTTGAAAATCCTACGCGGGTTAGAAAATTCGGTGCGGTGCGGGTCGTTTCCATGTGGCCATAGCTTTACAGTCGTTATATATATACCCTGGCTGAGAAGTGATGGTTTACCAATCACTAGGTATATACCGACAGAGACGTGATGGCTTACAGTATCTAGTTATATACTGGCCGAGTCGTGATGGCTTACAGAATCTAGTTATATACTGGCCTACGCGTGATGGCTTACAGTAAATAGGTATATCCTGGCACAGGAGTGATGGCTTAAAGTTGCTAGATATTCCCTGAATGAGGAGAGATGGCTTACAGTCGTTAGGTATACCCTGATAGAGGAGTGGTGCCTTACCATTAATAAAAATTAATGATTTATTGAAAAAAGATAGTTTATAGTTAAAATATGTATTTTACTTTAAAGTCATTATACGCTTATACTAATGTTTGTGTAAAAATAAAACAATTGAATATATGAGCATGGTGGTCACTACGTGAATGGTATGTACATTTTATATAAATATTAAAAAATAAAAACATATTTGACTAATAATAGCATGTGCTTTAGCACGTTTTTAAATTAAATAAATGGTACGGAGCTCTGAACGAACTTTCTCGCTCTAAACTTTTAGAATTGGAGATATTTATTAAAAATTTGTCATATAATACACTAGCATACCCGAGAACAAATTGCGCTAAGCATACGTAATACCTTTTTTATTCATAGTTTTAAATTTCATAATTTTATTTTTAAAGAATTAACGCCTTCATGTGTTTATTTGGAGAAATACAAAATATCGATACTGGGTCCCCAAGGATCAATATTTCGTATTCAAATTTTGACTTCCAGTTAAAATTTTCGTCATTTTACTAGGAGATATCTTATGGTTATTGGATTGCTATTAAATTTCTCTTTTATAAATTTTTACCAATTAAATAGGTAATTAATGACTATTGAGACTAAAATGAGTGAGATATAATCGCTATAGCCGATTTTGAAAAAATGGAATGTTTTCCCTTTTCACCCTTTAGTAAACTGCTATTAATTCTATAGTTAGACAGACGGCGTTGCAAAAGCCACTTTTTAGGTTTCGGGGGGTCATGAAACGTCAACATCCATCAACATATCGGGCTAATTTTTTTTACGGTTGTAATACTTTACCTTAGAGTGTTGGCAAAGTTAAAAGAAATATATATGTGTGTGTATGGTTCGAAAAATTTTGGTTTTATAAAAATGTATTTCAAGTAAAATATGTTTATTATAAATAGATACACATGTATGCAATGATAAGTAATTTATTATCTTAAAGACTTACGGAGAAAAAAATTAAAAATTAGAATTTACGTATCAGACCGGAACCCTTAAATACATGTTGAGCAAAAGTTGGGAGTAGCCATTTGGTTTTAGTATTGATCAAAGCTTAGAAATTAGATTTAATAAAATTCTTTAAAATCGAGTTTTGCTCTTCCCGGTCTTAAGGAAACTACCCTTAATTTTAGGGTTAGATATCTAATTCCATAAATTCCTCGGGGTATACCTATGAGAACCCTATATACCAAATTTTAGTCCAATCGGTAGAATAGTTTAGGCTATAGCCTGAGGTACAGACTGACAGACAGATGGACAGGCAAACAGGCGGCATTGCAAAAATCGCTTCCATTTTTTAGGGTTCGAGGGGGTCATGAGACTTCAACATTCATCAAAATATCGAGTTCAATTTTTTTGACGATCCCAAAACTGTAAGGTAGAGATAAAGTAAATATATTGATATTGGGTCTCCAAAGGTCAGCACTTCGTATTAAAATGTCGACTTCCAGTTTTAAATATTCGATATTTTAATAGGGGTTGCACATCTATGGTTATTGCATTTCTATTAAATTCCTAATTAATAAATTTGGACCAATAAAATAGGTAAATATTCACTATTGAATCTAAAATGAAAGAGACAGATCATTGCTGTACAAACATTTCTCCTAAGATGTTGAAAGAAAGAGAATAATTTTGAGATACACTCATTTCTTACTCTATGGCATTAGAGAATTATTGTGTTAAAACTCAAGTAGTATCTATTTACAACTTAAGCTCACAAATTGAATTAATATATTTTCCAATATCTCAGAAAACGTTGGTTTTATAAAAAATATATTTCATATAAAGGTTTTTATTTTTATTAGTACCACAATTTTGCAATGATAAGTTATTTATTTTCTCAAATAGTTGTGGATATACTGGTATATCCGCTCCTGTAAATTACCCTGATGGTCATTTTCATGGGAAAATGAAAATAGCCAGTTTTATTTTATAATTTAAATCAACCTATAGATACGAATTTTAATCAAAATTGTTAGAGCCGATCTTGAGAAAATCGTTTGTTTCTATTTTCTCTTTTTATTAAACCATTTTTAATTTTGAGGTTAAAAATACATACAGACAGACGGCATTACAAATACAACCTTTTAGGTTTCGGGAAGTTATGAAACGTCGACATCCATCAACTTTTCGTGTTGGATTATTTTTACGGGTGCAATACTTTACCTTTAGTGTTTAAAATTTTAAAAAATATATATATTTGAGTATAGCTTTAAAGTTATAGGTTTTATAAAAATTTGTTGCGAATAAAATATTTGTATTATAAATATATCTACATATTTACAATGATAAGTAATTTCATATCTCAAATAGTTTCGGAGATTTGATAAAAAAAATGAGATATACGCCTCAGACCGGAGCGCTTAAAGTCATTTTGCCGAAATATTGAAAGTAGCCATTTTGTTTAAAATATTTATAAATGTTTTAAAATGAAATTTAATCAATATATTTAGAGCCAATTTTGAGAAAATCGACTTTATCTCTTTTTGCTCTTTAGTAAACTACCCTTAATTATAGGGTTGGATATCCAATTGTAAAAACCCCTCGTGAAAACCTTATGAAAACACTAGATACCAAGTCTTTGCCTGATCTGAAAATAGTTCAGTCTCTAGTCGGAGGTACAGACAGACAGACAGAAATTCAAAAACAACTTTTTAGGATTCGGAAGGTCACGAAACGTCGAGATTCATCAAAATCTCGAGTTCGAATTTTTTGACGATCACAATAATTTCTCTACCTGTAAAATAACGAGAAAGTAAAAACATAAATGTTTAAACTTTATACATTAAATATGTATTAAATCCAATGACACTAAATAATTTTTGAGACACATTTGGTTTAATGGTAAAAGAGAGAATACCAAAGAGAATGATGAAAATACATTTTTTAGGAAAAAATACCGCAAGGGAAGATTAAATATCAGAAAGTGTGCTTGTGAAAGGAGAAGATTGTGAGCAAATAAAGGAGGAATAGTAGTAAAATGATAGATGAAGATGGAGGAATTAAATAAATTGACCCGGCAACAGGCTTGAAACAGATGATGATGATGATGATGACGATTTGGTCCTATTAGTTAAAACGTAATTATATGGACTGTATATATTTAAATAGCGCTTATTCTGACTAATTAAATCATGAGAATATAGCTTATAAGTTATAGCTTATAAAATATAACATTATAACTACATAAATGAAGGTTTTAAAAAAAAGGTATATAATGCAAAAATATGACAATGGATTAATTGTTATTAAAAATAATATATTTTATATTATGTATATTATGAGAAATGGAATGTTATTCACTTTCACCTTCTCCCTGATGTCATTTTTTAGTTTTCGAGATGTGTATCATGAGCGACAATAATTTATTGCAACAAGATCTCCTTGTAAAACCTAAAAAATAAAAATAAACTACGATAAAATGAATTGTTCCTAACTTAAGATCTTATATACCACCCATTTAATATCCGGTGGATTGTATTTGTTATCAAGCGGCTTATCTATATTCCTACTAATGACATCAAACGCATTTTTACGGTATTAAACACAAAATATAAGATTTAATGGAGAAAATGTTATTAAAGGTAGTATACCAATATTCGCCTGCAGAGAAGTTAATAATAAAAACCCTCGTCTAAAAAATTAGCTTCAAACTCATATATCCATAGTAATAAGAATAGATGGTTAAATTACCGCGATGTGACTTCTTTGTGAGGTTGTTGAATTTTAATGAAAATTATGGCCTTTTATTAAATATTTATAATTATTAAATAAACCTCATATTCATTAAAATACCTCACATCACAGTAATTTAAAAGTATGGGGCATTTCCCCTTATTACGAACTCCCTCTCCTTCCTAAGTATTTTAAAATGCTATATGATATCATACTTATATTGAAGTTTTTTAACTTACTTAATGCCACAGTAGCTGTACATTTACAGAGTTCAATAATATTGACACGGTGGGGGGTGGGGTTGTAGGGTGTTACTACATTCTGTAAATATATAAAATAATAAAATTTAAATACTAAGTTATTATAATTGACTAATTTTAATTTCGATGTTTAAGTATCTCTCAAACTTTTACTTACTATAAAAAAAATCCCTATTTAAATAATACCTTAATGACTAACATCCGTCTTAGTACGGTAGGCTTACCTTTCAGGTTGTGACACATTTTCTTCTTGCAAAAGTCACCACCTCATTCAATTTTCTCAATATTCAGCTACTTTTTTTTTCTTTGTGCCCAAACTGTGAAATAGCAGGATCACTACTATATATTAAAACAAAATTTATGCTATTGGTTCTCTCACAAATTCTATTTCTTCACTATTGGTGAGGTAAACCCTTATTGATTAAGTGAAATTATATCATTATGATGATATATGTTCTCAAGTAGAAGACCCGAAATTGTATCAAATTAAATTTGCTGGAAAATGACAACCAGTACACGGGAATCGAAACTAAAAACTTCGGCTCTAGGCCTTCGTGCTAATGCTTTATCACTTAGCTAACCAGGGACGTCTCGTGCCCAGAGCGGGGGATGGGCTAACAACAATGGTTCCGGAACTATTATTAGTCTAGCATTGGTGCGGGGTAAAATATCCCAAACTTGTCCATGAAATAGTTAGAAAAAAATATTTTATATTAAGTAGCTATACAATTAAAGTTTGACACACAGGTAGAGAACTCTGGATAAACAAATAAATCAGTTTTAATTGAGACTTTGGGAAACAGAGGAAAGGGGGTAGAAAATACCTAATGAGGTGAGGCAGAAAACTGAAATTTGCCGGAAATATAGAGGGCTTGCTACAGTAATAAAGTAACTGTCAAATACTATATTTACTATTTAGAAAAGGAACTGAAAATTGTTCGGGGGATATTAGCTTAAAATCTCTCCAAAGTAATTATAAATTCTTCTTTTTGCCATGGAGGAAGATTTAAATTGGCCAATTTTTAAAAAGACCACTCCAAATAACCATACAATCTGGAAAGTTTGGAATTTAAAAATAGTGAGTGGTAAATGGTTAATATAAAAAACAAATATCTCGTTATGGTAGAAAATTTTAATTTTGTAGAGGCATACGAAAAAAAATCAAATTAGACAACCCTCTAACCCTCGCGTGGAGTAAATATGATTCCAGTTGTGGAATTTTGTTCATACCTAGTTGAGGGTTGGTAATACTGTTCCCTCACTTGTGTACCATTCTTCTATTGTATGATTCTCAAGGTGACATTTATTTTATTTAGAATCGTGCTTTCGTACCATTTTATGGTCCGGTTTTCAATACTTGGGTCATATTTACCCTACGCGAGGGTTTGTATAATGCAGTCTTTGGTTTTTTTGTCTGAGTTTTTTCTTGCTTAGTTTTATTTATTGACTGCTAATTATTTTTTAATTATTTAATTCTCCATTTCCGTAGGGTTTAACAAACTATTATGTCTTTTGAAAGAGAACAGCAACGTATACGTGAACTTAACAACGATTTTTTCGGTCAAAACTCTGATGAATAGGAAGATTTTGGTGGCAGTAGTTCGGAAAGAGAATATTATTTAGAAGTTAGAGAATCAAATAGTGAATCTGAACAGAGTGTTGACGAGACAGAAGAGAATACAGAACGAACTGATGATGATCTAAGTTTTTTAATTGGCAGGGATGGGCACTCATTGTGGATAATCAAACCTTACAGAGAAGCGTCTCATGTTATTGAAAAAAATATAATTTCACTAATGCATGCTCCAGGCGTACTAAATTTAGGTATTGAACCTTTTAGTTTGAAATAGTTTTGATGCTGTTTAACCGTTTTATTACACTTGTCTAAAACCTAGAATTTTTATGTAAATAATCCACTTAATAATGTTACCCATTCCACCAGATGCCGTTGGAAACGAATTATTATGTTTAAGTGTGTGTAAGCGTAGGCCAAAATTATTATAATTAAAAGTACATTCAATTTTCTGAAATTATAATAAGGACAAGGGAATCGAACCGGGGATATTTATCTCTGTGTGGCAGCTATTTATGTTATATTAAGTCATATAAAATCCTGATAGGTTATTATATATTTTTAAGTAGGTGACCGAGCCTATATTGGTTAGGGGCCTACAGCTGTTGAGATTACATAGGAATACAATATAGTTTATAATATGAAATAAATAGCCTACATTGTATGAGCTCATTTTATAATATTTGGTAATAAATCATGTATTCGGCTAAAAACATATATCTCTCTATCAATATTTTTCTATGTTTGACTCGAAATACCCAAATAAAATAATATTTAACCAAAATTTTTGCATATATTGAGGATGCTGGTCAGAGGTATTATTCATATCACATTTAACGTATTGCCGTTTACAGACTAGTCCATATCATTATGGGTATGCGGCGCAGGACTAGCATACCCAATTAATAAGCCACTGATTTATACTTATTTTTCATAAAATAAATTATTTAAGGTAAAATTAGAGATAACTCATTTTTGAAGATTTGGTCACTAACAATAATAACCTATACGAGAGAGTATGTAGCGTACGATTTTGTCGTACCATTTATTTGCGTTTATTAGTAGGCAGGTAGAATAAAAGATAATTCAAATTTAATGTGCAAGATTTAGCCACTGTGCTTTGATTAATGTTTGAACTTTAAAGGCTAAAGAGGGAATACAATATTTAAAAAGTAGTATCATTTTGAAGAATAGAACAATTTTGACTATAAATATATCTGCTATTTTTATTACTGATATCACCTCGTCATACTACCTGTTCATGTTATACGCATATATGATAATCTAATTGGTTAGTAATGAGGAAAGAAGCATTCGAAAGATTATCTACCAGCATTTTTATGCAAGGAGGATGGGGAAACAATTTAAGAAAAACTACCCTCAGTAGACTCAACCAGGATTTGAACCTCATGCGCTCCACTATCAGCAGGCCAATTTAACACTGGAGTGACACCTTCCACCACTCTGCCACTGAAGTGGGTATATGTTGTATAATACAGTTTTTACAGTTTCAAACACCTATATGATATACACGGTTTTTCAGACATAAACGTTTTTGGGAATAACTTTTCATCCTATTGGTAGATTTTAACTTTAGTAATATCTCCATGGTGTCAGCCTGCAAGCAGGCTATACCAATCGAGAGGCTGCCGTATGTTGGTGAAGATAGTGCCAACATTTTCGGGCTGAGGGTGCCATGTGGTCATCACAACGAGCCCTGCAGCCTTTTATCTCAGTTTTATAAACTGAAGCGCTACTTATTCATTCGAGTAGCTCCTCATTTGTCCTCACGAGGTTGATTTTGGTTCCGTTTCAGACCCACTGCTTCGCAGACAAAATTGGATGCACTGGGGATCCAATCTGGGACTTCGGGATCTGAAGCCAGTAAATCTGACCACCATACCACAGAGGCGGTTGGATACCAACTACTTACTTACTTACTTTGTGGCATAGGGAACTTAAAAGTTCATTAACTTTAATGGTTTTTAATATATTTTACTTATCATCGGCTCCATGTTGAGGTCAAGATTTCTAAAGCGCTTTGACTGAGCAGTGAGTGCGTAAATTAATTAGCTCCAAACGCCAGTAATATATATACAATTAAAAAACTTACCCTTTACGATAATCAAGTTTATCTTTGAGTTTCTATGCTTCATAAACTTGTTATTCACAAGGATATAAAATAATATTGTGTAAATACTTTTCCACCTCAAAATTTATAGAATCCACTGGGTCTTGTTCGAAAGCAAAAAAAGTCACAATTTGTTAATTATATAAAAAGTAATCACAGTGGGTACTTATTCTTCGGGATACGATAAATTTCTTCTGAAACGAGCGCACAAACTGCGAGAATGCAAATGATTCAAATTATAAGTAATCACATTTACCAAGCTAATAAAATAACATTACCATACTTTCACTTTGACTACAAAAAACTTCGTTCATTAATTTTTTGAAAAATAAATTATTCTAAATTCCAATGAGAGTCAAATCCTAGACAGTAAAATAAATATAGTTGATAAAAATATACTGAGAATGTCTCAAAATTACATTTAGATCCTATTTTATTTAAACTATGTTTGATAGGAGCAGGAATGATTATTTTTATTTATTATAACACTTTATTAAAAATTCAATGTACATTAGTTTTCATATACTCTGAATATTAACACTTATTATTACAATGTGTAATGCTCAAGAATGAGAACACCCGTGAAAGAATGTTGGATACGAGTGAAGAATTCTACATTTTTTACTGCCTCAGTTAAATTAGGGATAATGTCATAAAACTTTGTGTATGGAGAAGCATATGGATTTTTCTTTGGCAATAATGTATCACTAGAGTAATACTCTCATTGAATTAATTAGGGACCAACTATTTTTATTCACACAGCAGTTAAGACTTTGTGAGTATTTTAGTTACTTTGTATATTAAGATGCTTATATTTAAGTACACAAATTTTCATAATTGGACATTGGCCCTTCTTATCCCAATGCACATGGTATTAATGTTTCTTTGACTCCAGAAGTTCATAGAGATTAGCTTCACCCTCCACTGCCGCCTGGATTCCAATACAGCAGGTTAGCAAACGCTTGCAAAACGATACTAGCATGTAAAAGGGAAACAATCATACAAACGGCACCTATTATCAACTAAGATAACTATTTTTAGAAGGAGAAGCTGTATTTAAAACAACGTATTTTGACTAGAGTGTCGACTTAGGAGTCGTTAGAACTCAATATTGTCGTGATTATTGAAGCTAATCCAAATTTTAAAATACGTTTAAAAATTAAAATAAATTATTCATTAAATAATATGTTATAAACAAACACTCTAGCTTAATTTTACCAAGAAAATAAATAAATCAATTCATAATTTTTGTTTTTCTTCTTAAAATGCATTTAAATTGACACATTTTAACGAAAATATTTCAATAACTATTTTTAGCATGGTTTGAAAATTCCATAATAATTATGAAAGGTGCCCAGATATGATACTGAAATAAATAAAAAATAACAATGTTGAATTATTAGATATATTTTTTTAACTTTTTTTTTAACCGTGCCTTTATGGGTAAGGTGGGGACGTAAGGAACTCGAAAAAATACCAGTGTTATTGAAGTGTTTATAGCAAACAATTTTTTGATCAAATAAATCAAATATTTATTCTATACAAAACATAGAGTTTAGTTTTCTTCACATGGAGATAACAGTTATTAAATATCGGTCAATATCATAGCAGCATTATATGAGAAATTTTTTTTAATTAAGAGAAAAAGCTTTAATTCAATTCTAAGATACACTCGACAGATATCCAAAAATTCTTGAGACCATCATGTCAAGAAAATTAAATTATGTTTGTAGAGTATCAATATTTGATTTATTTCGGAAGAAAGAGTTTTGATATAAAAATTGCAAACAAACTGACCTTTCCTCAAGTTAATGAATGGTAAGTGGAACGTAAATGTGTGTTTTAATCCCTGCCAGTATAATTAAATAGTTAAAAAGTTATTGGAGGGGCACTAATGTATGGACATACTTACTTTTTACTTTCTCATATCTAAAGAAATTAAAGTATCTGTGAAAGAAAATTATTTCGCATATATGATTCCTTTACGTTTCATGTGAGCCCAAACCCAAAAAATAAAATTTTACAATTATGTTTGTCCCCATGTCCATCTGCCAGCTGTTCATGGTCACGTATCAAAAACGTTCAGATGAATTTGGTTCAAATTTTATAATTATATTTTATAAGGCATTACCTCAAGAAATGTCATATTTTTTAGTTTTCCTGTCCTTCAAATTAAAGGTAATTTACTGATGGTTGAAATTTTTGAATATCAAATTGTTCAATAGTGATTTTAACGAATTTGTTTCAAATAAATATCTGGGATTTGTTTTTCATGAAAAATAGCACTGTATCATTGGTTTTTGGGATAACATTCATTAAAGGATTGCTAACTGTCGGAAATGTTATGAAAATTCGAAATATTTCTAAAATTACAATAAAAAATATTTTAAAATGTATATCTGAAAGTTACGTGATATGCCAAATATAAATGTAAACTTATTTTGGAGATAAAAACTCATTTATAGATAGTTTACTCATCACCAAATTTTCAAAATATGAAATATTTTTAAAATGGTTCTTATGATTAGATATCCTGAGAGTGTTCGATATTTAAGTTAGCACTGTAAACTTATTTTAGTGGTGAACATTCACTTATGGACAGATTACAAGATACTTTTTTTAATACTTAATTTAAGGTTAGTTTATAATGAGTGATTTTTCTAAAATTTGTAATATCTAAATAAATGATTCCAATGATTTGGTTTAAAATGGGTAGCCAATCTCTTAAGTGTCTTAGAATATAAATAATTGTTTCTATTGGTTTTATATAAACATTAATTTAATGTATGTTTTCTAATGTCTGATTTTGACAAATGTGATGTCTACTTTTTTAATATCACGATAAAGTATTTAAATCGTGAACGTTTACGATTATGATATAGCTATGAATCTTTACGATTTGTGTGAGTCCAAACCCCAAAATGTATATTTTACAATTCTGTTCACCCCAATGTACTGTACGTATTTTTGTCTTTTTCTGGCAAAGTATTCATAAAGATTGGTGTATTTTGTCAAACTTAATAGTTATATATTAGAGGGGTCTAGGCTACCTCGGGAGATTTGTTTTATTATAATTATTTATCAAATTTGAGTGTTTTTAGATAGCTCTAATGATTTTGTTCAAAATCGGTATCGAAGAGCTATTGTATACAATCAATAATTATAGGCTATAGGAATATCATTTTTATTTTGAATAAGTGAATATAAAGGTAGTATATAAACGACAAATTATATAGAATTATTTCTTTTAACTAAATCGGTGTCTAAGAATAGTTTTCATGATAAAATTAATGAAAATATGCTTTTAGTTTTAGAAATTACAAATAATTTTAGGTTAGTTTACAAACAACATATTTATGAAAATTTAAATTTGGTTTAAAAAATTACACATCTTTGTTTAAAATGTATGTATAAAGAGTGTTTATTATAATTAACAAGATCATGTGTATGTTTTACGAGGAAATTTTACTTAAGGGTAGTTTTATGCTGAACACTTAACTTTGAACATTTTCTTCGAAGGTATAATATACAGTTTGACTGTGTTTGTGCGATTGTGTCATACCATTTTTTTTTCCTGTATGATATTTACTTAATGAAAGAAGGGCATAATAATATTACTTCAGTTAAACTCTAACCAAGTGGGAAATAAAAATCAATTTCTTGTTCCACATTTTACTGCTCTGGTTATTCATATATATACATTAATAAAGTACGGATGAGAACATGAAAATATAGAGGAAATATGCTTGAATTTACGTGGAGTGGGAATGATAAACTTTTAGGAATAAGCCACTTCAGAACACCTATTTAGGATATGAACGTCAACCTATACACCACTGGTAAACGAGATTAGTTTAGACTGACACACATTAGATATGTGCCCACAAGAAAGAATTGCTCAATAATTAATGTTGAATATTTATAAATGCTAGGCAGGAAACCATATAATGAATTATTTAAAACGGCTTTACAATAGAACATACAAGTAGTTAAAGTTCAATAGAAATGAAACCTTTCAACGAAAATAAATAATCATAATTCAATCAAGTCATTGTTTTATAATGATGATCACAATATGGTTGATAGTTAACCAACTCCCTCTTTGAATTAATAAACTCAAAAGTTCATGGCCACCATAACGTAAGCTAATAATCACTCTGTTTGAAATAGTATTGTAATCACACTCCACCCCTTCCACCAATTATTTAAAGAAAGGTAATTAATAATAATAATATGGTAATAAAATATTGAAATCATAGCTCTTCACATAATTTTACATTCAGGGAAATAATAGAGTAAAACAAATTTTTAAAAAATAAATAAATAAAGAGGAAATAGAAAAAAATAATTAAAGACAAAATCATACCCCTAAATTTCACACGTAATATAGACTATGCAATATGCATATATATATATAGTATGAATATATAAACACGATGAAGATATCAAATAATTTTAAAACAACTTATATTAGCTTATTATCAATGAATATTAAATTATTTTTTTTTACTTTTATAGGTGACCTGGCGGTTTAGGGGTAAGGTGTCAGACTTCTATGCTGGCGGCCGGGGCTCAATCCTCGGTCCCGGCAAAGATTTATCTGATTACCAAACCCTTCCTTCACCTCTGACAAGACATCTTGTGAATGTGAGGAATGCCAGGCCTCCACCGTGGTTGGGATTCCACGTTAAACTGTAGGTCTTTCATTTCATCTCACAATCACCCCACCATTACATATTAGCGTAAGTGCGTATAACCCGAACGGGTAGTAAGACGCGGTGCTAATAATAATAATAATAATAATAACACATCGACAACCAAACAGACAAGGTAAGTGTGTGGGTGTTGAAATTATTATAATCATGAATAAGGACTAATCGTAAGGAAAGGTTTTGAGGATATCCTGTTAGCAATATTTTCTTTGCTATTGGAAGAGAAAGTAGATGCCATACCTCATCGAGTCGTAGCCAGTCAAGTTTGTTATAATATATAATAATATGATCATGCGGCCGCAAATCGAAGATGTATCTTAAATACATGTTATGTAGTGTTTGTAATTTCCTCGCGAGTTCAAGAGTCAAGTCATTGTAAACTATATCAAAGTACTTAAAGATAGAAAGCATTAGAATTTAAAAAAAAAATTAAATGCATTGGGGAAAAAGTTTGTTAGTTGATTTAATAAATACAAGGAAGTGAAAATCCTTTTATAAATATGAGTTATTTAGTATATTATATGCCCAGATTTTTGATCACAAGTGTCAAATAAATTATGTTCTTATTCAATATTACATTAGGGAAATTAGAAAAGCTAGTAGTAGATTCAAGATTATTTGAGCCTATAATAATAAATTAAGATTTACCAGTATTATATAAAGAACCCATCATAGATAGCCAATTTGTGCAATGCATTAAGATCTGAATGATTGAATAGGTGTGCAGGTGATGACAGAAATATTAGAAAATCGTTTACTTCCAGATGACCATTGTTGACCAAAGACAAGCCAGTAAGTCATTAATAAAACTTGGTAAACAACATTGAGCACATTGTTGTCCAGATAAGTATGAGATAAATCAGTTTACGGAAATGTCAGGAAAATTAAAATATTAACATAATTTATCAACTAATATGTCATGATTTACGTATTGAAAACTTAAATTAAATTCAGAAATGTTTAAAAAACCAATTGTTTGTTGTGTATTCGCAGTAGTACTTCATCTGAAACATTAATCACTGCACTCTCAATGCTATGATTTGGTCAAAATTTAGAAACGTATTTGTCCAGTAGAGTGTTGGCTTAAATATAGCCATATATATATATATATATGATCATACATTATGTACTCAAGTCTTTGAACAGAGCTAAAAGAATAATTGGTGGTATATAGACCCTTAATGTACTTTGGGAAGCAGACTTTGCAATAGGCCTAACAAAAGCAGTTTTAATAGTAGTAAGAAAGAGTCCAGTTAGTAGAGAGTGATTAATAATTTAAGTGATATAATCAAGGACATGGTGAATTATTGTTATAAAAAATGTGAGTGGGATTTTTGTATGTAACATCCGGTAATGACTTTATTCTTTTAATTAGATTAAAATATTTGTTGTCCTGGTGGATAAAATATTATTTAAAATGTGTATTTTAATCTCATTGCCATAAGTCTGGACATCTACAAGACATTCATTTAATTCATCGGAGGTCATTTTCAAAGTTTGCTCACTAGCTGGGCTATGTCAGAACCCTAATAATTATCATACGTCTCTCCACAACGTACAAGATGAGTATGTCTGTGATAAGAATATATGTGACCAATTAAGTTTATCCATCCTAAGCAATTGGGTGAATATATTTCTCAGTTACGTGTATTGCTCAAAATACTCTTAATCTGTGTCAAATTTATTCCGGGGTGTTTGTTCGAAACGTCTGAACGTGGCATCACGATATTACCTTAGCTCAATAATTGGAGGGAGAATCCAAGGTGGGGCTGGTTGAGACAAACGCTTAAGATGGATGCCCTCTTAAAGAGAAGGTAGTCAAGGCATAATTGAGAGAAAATAAATCCTCTTGAGAAAGAATATATGTATGATAAATGGAGAAAAAATAGCCCACTACAGGCAATACGCAGCATGACGTACCTTCATTCACGGTAGGAATTACTCTCTGAAATGTCTTCTTTCCTACCAATCCCCTACTATATAATATAATTCTGGTATAGAAAAAGGCCTTTAAGAAAACAATTCCTACGCTGAACAGACTTTAGCAATACCATTACCAGTAAATTCTCGGGACGTCTTGAGACGCGGTGCGGTGCCTTGCCTTATCTTACCACCCCTCGCCATGGTTGGGAGAAAAATGAAGGAACAAGGCACGCTTATATTTGATTTTAATGATTCCGTATGTCTTCGAGAGGGCTCGTTGTAGCGAGCTGTAGGTGTAATGGCTTCACCGAATTTGGTGTCTTGGCGTACGATGATAGGGATTCAAGAGTTTGTAAAAATGATCTGAGACTGTGTACATTATTTTATAAATTTATTTCTACCTTTCAAAAGGTCCGGAAAAAGATGAGTATGTTCACCAAAGTCAGCTCTACTTGTGTTTATATTATTGAAACTCCTTCTAACTTTTCGTGTTTAATCCTCGTCCTCCTAGGCATCCATGGCTAACAGAAGTACTTCATTTTCAGACTTACATTGTCAGCATGTTGAGCTCACCACATTATATTATTGACCTTGTCTTGGAAACAAAGTAAAAGGAGCTCACGTCATTCGATGTCATGTCTTCCCACGCTTTGCTATGTCTAGTGAGCGAACACCTGATACGTCGCAGCCTGCCATGCCTTGATAACCCTTTCCTCTAGTGTGCTTCCAGCTGTAGTCATTCAAAAGGGATTCTTTGTCTAAGCTCTCAAGCACCATTTGATTAAGTAAGTCACCTTAACATCAATGTCATTATTATTATTATTATTATTAGCACCGCGTCTTACTACCCGTTCGGGTTATACGCACTTACGCTAATGTGTAATGGTAGG
>CABEEJ010007964.1:0-26815 GCA_901482245.1 Timema douglasi | reverse complement strand
CAAGGGTTGGCTGGCTTCTCTATTACAATGTAACCACAAGTGCTAGCTAGATTCTCTGTGACAATGTAACCACAAGGGCTAGCTAGTTTCTCTGTGACAATCTAACCACTAGGGCTAGCTATCTTCTCTGTGACAATCTAACCACTAGGGCTAGCTATCTTCTCTGTGACAATGTAACAACAAGGGTTGGCTGGCTTCTCTATTTCAATGTAACTACAAGACGCACAACAAGGAAGGGGTAAACTTTCATGTCGCACGTCCTCCCTCAACAAGTTAAGTCTTCAATTTTCATATCTTGATTTTTCCAAGGTTTTATATTTTGTGTTTACATTTTTTATGTTTTTCTTATGTAGGTAGACTATATGTTGTGTGTGTATTATATAACATTATATAAAATGTGTGTGTTTATTTATAGCATATTAGAGGTTATCGATATTGTGAGTAGATGGATCGGCGTATGGGAACCCTAATTCCGCTAACGGGTCAAAATACTTTTTTCCCGTTGACGTAATCATTGCGTGCTATGTCGCAACACTCCCCCCCTGGGCTTTCCCGATGACTCGTACCTGGTTCCAGTTTGGTTGCTTGACAAGACAGGAATATATCGTGAACTTGAATGATGTCGCAACCCTCCACATTCTATGTGTTAATGGGTTTTCCCTGGTGACGTCATCACTCTGTCGCAACCTTAGCTGGTAACAGCTATAAATATTGGCACCTGTTTTGAAATCCTTTTATTTTATAACCTAGCTTCGAATGTTAAACAACAACCCAGGATGGTTGATTACGCTTCACTGACGGATCTTGGTGAGTAAATATACTTTTCTAACATTTAAACTCATTATTTATTTGTTGTTAAATCAAAGTGTATACATTTAATTTATTTCCAAATTACAATTCACAATGGCAGTTTTGTCTAAATTTATTAATTTATAATAGGTTTATGAGAAATAAATCTTTAGATAAATTGAAGGTGTCTAAGCAGCTACTTTTTTTGATTATATTCGGATGAAGTTATACCTGAAAAATGTGTTTTATACTCAAGGCTTAAGTATTGAAATAAAAACTTGATTCCAAGCGATAGTTAAATGATAATTAATTTTGTTGGTAGTTTACTAATGACTGAATATGAGTTTAAAATCGTATAAACAAAAGTGGTTATAATTAAATAAATAATATTTTTTTATTTAAAAGTAGTTTATTGAATACATTTATTACAAACTATAAAATTATTTGAGGGTAATTTACTAAAAACTTAATTTTATTAAAAGTTGTTTTGTACAAGTGTTTTTTATAATTAAAATAATAATGGGTTTATTGAGGGTAGTGTTTTAAAATACTACAATGCAATCGATTTCTGTGTACTCCTACACTTACGAAAGACATTACATAGTCCAGTATAAATGTACAAGAAAGCAAACCATTTAAAAATAATTTGTTGGGTTTCATAAACACTCTTGTACTGTTCGAATATTTAAAAACCCGTCTTCACAGCTAAAAATATTACCTATATCCATACAAAGCGAATAAATCTGCAAAGGTCACCATCCTATATATGGGGAGTATTTGTAAAGCGCGGCCGATGGCAGAGGACGCCTGATTACTGTCAATCTTTAAAATACAGATACCAAGAACAGGCTAATATTTCAAAGTGATACGTGTGTTATCATAAATTACACATTTATCCGGACGAGCTAGCGCTGCTAAATGTCTCAGATTTACATAACACTCTGGAGATTATTTTATCTTACTATTATATCACGTAGATAGTTTGTTTAATATTTGTAAGATCAAGCTATACTGACTATCAAACTAAGTTGTTGCGTTGTAATTTTTAGAGAATGAGCTGTGGGGAGATCCTCAGAAATCCACGGATCTGATGGCTCTCGGTATCTACATGGAGTAGTTGACCACAAATGGTTTGTAACAGCTGTCCAATGAAAGAATAACTACTATTCAAAAGTCTAAAACAATAGCACCATGCAAAATTGTTTAGAAATATGAATAATGAGCTAGATTGGTGTGTTTATTCATGACCAAAATTGGGGATTATCATTTTTTGTTTTATAAAAGCTAAGCGGTAAATATTATATTAGTTAGAGGTGGTTTCCTTATTGAAATATGTTTGTATGACACTTTGGCTAAGTTGATAGAATGCCTATTTCCTGGTCTAGGTGTCCCGGGTTCAAGTCACGGCAGGACAATAGCTATTATTATGAAAATGACTAAGCAGATTAATAGATTCTGTATGATTAATCATGGCTATCACTTACGTTAAAAATTCTAACACAAAGATATGTATGTTTCAGATGCATGGGGCAACTATATAATATCTCCTCCACATCAAGTGACTGAGGTGGTATCACTTCCACCGCTACCACCCCTAGTACCGCATGAGCCTATAAGGGACATTTTTGCGGCTCTGGATGCAATTGATGCAACCATAGGTGAGATTATGATTTTATGGTAAAACAATAAAAAATTATGTATAAGTTGAAAGCTTATATAATGAGTAGCTTGCTTAGTAAACCTATATAATAGAGCACTAATAGCTGAAAACACTTTTCAAATAGAACAAACCTGAGAGTAGATGAAATGTCCCAAACAAGTGTCTTTTAAATTGGGTAGTTAGAGCAACTGAGGTATCCGTTTTAATATTTGATATTCACACCATTCACTCCGAGGACAAACTATAAATAAAATGGTCATTTTGTTTTCAGGAATTAATTTGCTAACTTATATGATAAGTTGTTTGATATAAAAAGTGCAAAGAATTATTATTTTTTAAATTGACTTTGTTTGGAAGAATATTGTCTCAAATGCTTACTTTTAAGCTAGTTTGACTTGTATTTGAATTAAAACTCTTGTGTTTTAGCTCAAATTAATAACGGAGATGCCTGTACTCGCTGGGGGGAAGACGTGGTCCAGACCCCAAACTTCTCAGCCCCCATTCAGCCATCGGGAGCTTTGACACCTCCAAACGTCTTCCCACAAGCCGGTGGTGTATGGGTAAAGAAAAGGGAATTGCAGCCCTCCTTCACTGCTTGGTATGGTGGGGGTGGGGGTGGTGGTGGGGCCTTCATCAGCACCACAGACAGGAATTAGCGGATCGGTAAATCAGGTCGGTGGAGCATTGTCGAATGGTATATATCTTAGAATCGTCAAGGAGAGAATTAAACAATAGAGGCGTTTCTTTTATACTGGTAGAGAAATTACTGAACATCTTGGTGCTCCAGCAAGCGATCGTGACATATTAAGCTAGCTTGAAGAACAAATTACTAATTAGTTCAATCGGCTGCAGGACCATGGTGTCAGCGCCGATGATCATGACGGATTACTTTTGAATAGCACTGACTCGATGTTAATCCCTGTATAAGTCTCATTTAGGAAGGCGGACCAGTTAGACGCTCGAGCCGTGCTTGATAACGTAAATCGTTGTTGCAATGTAATAGTTTGTTCTTGAGTACAGCACCACTGTACGTTAAACTCAGCCATTCTATGGAGCCTCGTAGGAGTGCACGCCATTGTGATAAACTCTCCCGCTAGCACATATAGCCGTAAAAACCAAGGGATCATTACGATTCAAAATGGCGACACACTTTTGCTTGCCCGTGCATTGGATGCCACCAAGGCTGTGTGTGACATTAAAAGAGAACTAGGATGAATGGATGTGAACACCGTTAAATAGATAAAAATGGGTCCTCATATTCAAAAACGCCAGAGGAACTATGCCGTGATGCCTGTGTGAATTTATTGAAAGGTGGTGAAATAAATGCATTGAAACAATTTCAAACATACCTCTCCGATTACAAAATCACCGTGTTCAGGGAATGTTGGGGGAGGCAAGTCCTATATGAGAAGCCTACTCCCCCTGAACATTCTTTTAAGGGCTACCTTGATTTGTATTTTCATGACGATAAGGAAAACCATTCTGATGTCCTAACATCATTGACAGCCGGAATTAAGTGCTCGTACTTTTGCCGCGAGAGCCATGTGCCATTTGATCATAAGAATGCGAAAAAATGCGAGTCCACGTGCAAAAAGTGCTACGCTAAAGCTGTGTGCAGTGGAGGTCGAACTGTGGTCTGTAAAGACTGTGGACGTTGGTTTATAAACCAGTCATATTTGATAATCATAAACGTCCCGGTTTTTCAGATGTCAAATGTTGATCTGATGTCAAAAAGGTTTGTGAGGTAAGAAGGCAATGTTTCAATTTGGAAAAGTCAAATTATTCCCACAGGTGTTACTTTTTGTAGAGTATGCGCTACATATCGTCCTTTTGGTCATTTCTGCTATATGAATCAAGCACCAACCAAGCTGTCACTGGAAAGGAGCAATTTCATGTTTGTGTTCTAAGATTTTGAATGCAGACAAGAAACGCTTCTTCAAGGTTTGGTCAACACGTACTTGCACGAGCCTAACCTCTGTGTTACACAGACGTGTTTCAAGGCCTGATTTCATATTGATGTAAATGACCATCATTTCACCAAATACGGGGGTGATAGGACTCGCATATTCAAGGGTGATACCACAATGGCCCAATTATTTGGATTTATAGATCAATATAAACCAACATACTTTAAGGATATCACCCTCCTAGACCATAATGCGAAAGGCTATGATGGAAATTTTATTTTAAAATATATGATGGAGGTTAAAAAATGGGCTCCAGAGCTCATAATGAACGGTGAGAAAATCATGTCCATGCGTTTTGGCTAGCTCCACTTTATTGACTCGCTGAACTTCCTCCCAATGTCGTTGTTCAAGATGCCATATATATTTGGCTTGATCGTTTCTTTAGCCAATGTAAATTTCCCCAATTTTTTCATTAAAATATAAAACGTGGGGTATAGGGGTCACTTGAGGCCAAAGAGGACTACGGTATCGGTGAGATGTCGGTTGAGAGAAAGGAGTACTTTGAGAAGTGGTATGACGTGTTGGTCAAAGAAAATATGTCTTTGATTTTAACCGCGAGTTGGAACTGTATCGCACGAAAGATGTAGAGATCCTACGGAAGGCCTGCCTAAAGCTTAGAAATATGCTTATGGAAAAAGTAAAGATGGATCTTTTCAGAGAAGCGTGTATGATCACAGGAGCGGCCATGTTGGTTTACTGCCGAAATAATCTTAAGGAGAATACCGTCGGTATCATCCCTAACGGTGGCTACCAGTGAGCAGACCAATAATCACACGTCGCCATACAAAGGCTCTGCTGGGAGGCTTATCAACTTGGTGTCTCTAACCTTCATGCGGGTAACGGCCGTGATGAATATGTGTTAGAGCGACGTGTAGACGGCGTTGTTAAAGCTGGAGATACCACCACCGTCTTCTAGTTTTGGGGCTATTATTGGTGTGGGCTTCCTCTCTGTTATCTTGACAGGACCGCCCATATCAAAAACGGCCACCACGAGACCATGTAGACGCACTATGAAGCGACCATGGCCAGCGTGGAAAAGTTTAAGACAACCAGCTACACGGTTGTAGATATGAGGGAGTGTACGTTTAATTCAATGAAACGCACAGACAAGTACTTGAAACAATTTGTACTTAAGCACGAGATGAACAGCAAGGAGCCCATCAGTCCCAGGGACGCATTCTTTGGGGGGCATACAAATTGTATCAAACTTTTCCACGAAGCAGACCTTTCTTGTGGCGAGAAGAACAAGTACTTGGATGTGTGTTCATTGTATCCTTACGTTTACAAGTACAAAAAATATCCTAACGGCCACCCCAAAATCCACTTGGAACCAAATAGTCCGTCTATAGATCAAGTAGAAGGCATAACCAACGTAACAGTGATGCCCCCGCGGGATTTATTCATGCCAGAGTGGTGTACCTCACAAGATGAGAAGTTAGCTAGTACTCAAAATTGTGAGGAAAGAAAGGGGGAAAAACTTGATTTCGGCTCAGTTTGTAAAAACCTTGGTCTCCGTACTCTGGCTAAACTCCATTTAAATTCGCCATGGGGAAAGTTTGGGCAAAGACACACGTAACCGTTGTTAACGACCATCAGGGCATCCACAAGTACCTGACGGATCCGTACATCACCATGGACAGCATCATTGATGTAAATGATGAGGTTATGTTCGTCAATTACAAGGATGCACGTGATGCGTTGCGCCCTAACACTATCATGAGCGTGTCGGTGGTTTGCTACACTACTGATATGGCTAGGTTGCGCTTATACAGCATCCTTTAAAAGTTGGGGGACCACGTTTTGTATCACGATACAGATAGCGTTATTTCACGGAACGCCCCGGCGATTGTAGTCTACCAACCGGATACGTTTTATGTGACCTCACTGACGAGATTCAAGATAACGATCCTGTAAGCTACATTAGCACCTTTGTATCTGTGGGTCCCAAGAATTACGTGTACCGAGTTTTTTTTGGTGGCGATCCTGCCAAAACAAAAACGGTGTGCAAGGTTCGTGGGATCACCATAATCTACGGCAACCAGAACGACGTTAATTTGGACTTTGTGAAAGCGATACTCACCGAACAGTCTGCGGTGAGATACATAGAGAAACCGCACAAAATTGTAAGAAAAGGTCTTGCGACTCTATGTACTGTTTCAAAGACTAATGTCTTCCTACCCATGTATGCCAGACCGCGGATAACCGATCATTATAATACGTTACCGTTTGGGTATCGGGGTCCTTGTAAACGAACTCACCACGACTAAAAGCTGATCATTTAAAGGGGCTGGATAATAAAACATGCGTATTTTAATTGATTTATTTTATGCACCCGGGATTCATTTATATTTTTTTATTTGCTACAACAATCCTTCACCTACCTGATTATTTATAGTCAATATAATTAGTTGTTTGATTATATTTTAATTCTAGCTATTTTTTTTCCTTGAGCATATTTTAAATTTAACCGTCTGGTTGTATACATATATTAAAATACTCTATAAACTGGACATTTTTAATTAAATACGAGGCCACTATTCCCGTTACGAGCTGAAGAAAATGATTATTGTTTTCTCTACACCTAAACGTGTATAATTTACTTCAAGGTGTAAGATATATTCTATATCTAAAAATTTTTTGTAAATAAATATTACAAGTATATATTTCATGGCGTGAGCCAAATTTCTAAAACATTAATTTGTTTGTAAATAGCTATTCCAAGTATAGTTTGATGGTGTGAGATAATTATATTTGAATGAATTTATTTGTGTAAATAAATATTCCAAGTATACTTTTGATGGTGTAAGATATATTTGTATAAACTTTTATTTGTGTGTAAATAAATATTCCAAGCTTACTTTTCTTGGTGCGATATATATTTATATAAACTTTTATTTATGTGTTAATAAATATCCCAGGTATAAATTTCATGGCGTGAGCCATATTATTTAAATTTTTATTTGTGTAAATAAATATTCCATATACACTTTTCATGGCGTGAAATATATTCTAAGACTATGATTTGTGTTAAATAAATATTCCAAGTGTACTTTTCACGTTGTGAGATATATATATATATATATGTAAATAATTATTTAATGTATACTTTTCACAGTGTGAACTATTTCTTATGTAAATATATATTATAAAAATTGTTATGTTTGTGTTTTAACGTTTACACCACCTCCCTCCATATCCTATAAATACAAGTTCATATAACTTATAAGCCCAGTCTCAAAAATTATGGACAAGTTGGAACATTCATTTTTGGCCATCATAAGAGGCCCTTCCGGCTGTGCAACGTTGCATTTTGTAACCGACTTTCCCCGTCACCTGACACAATGTGTGACGTTCAATTTGATCAAATCAGATGGTATTATAATTTATGGCAACCGGGATTCGATCAAGACGGGTCCAGTCCACGCGTCATATTCTGTAAGGGCTTGCCAGAAATGGATGACACCTGTAATGACTCTACACAGTTGAATATCCTGGACGACCTGATGCGTGAAGCCAATGAAGTGGTCGTCGATCTTTTTCACCAAAGGATGCCACCATCAAAATATTAGCGTCATGTACCTTACACAAATTATATTCCACCAGGGCAAGGGCCAAAGAGACATTTCCTTAAACAAATATTACTTCGTGCTTTTTAAAATCCCAGGGATAAAGCTCATATTCAACACTTTGAACATCAATGTCGGGTGCTAGGTGTACCTATCATGCAAAAGCTATAAAAACACTGACACTTCCCAATTACAGATACTTTCATAACCATGAGTCCCAAAGTGCTGAAGCAAGCCCCTCTGCTACGTGTGATGTATCACATGAACCCGCAGCAACGTGAAACTTTGCTGAAACTGCCGACAAGAAAACGGTTAACTATGTTTGCGAGTGTGCCTACAACTATTTAAAAGGGTTGGTGCCATTGAAAAATGTGCAGAAGACAAAGTAATGTGCTCACAAGCACGTGTTGCGCAAGCTTGTCAAACGAGGAGAGTGCTGGAAGAAGAAGAAGAATAAGAAGAAGAGACGATTACTTGTTAAGAAAGGAGGAGCTTTCCTGCCCTTAATTTTAGCCCCTTTAATCAGCGGTGTCCTCAGTTCTTTATTCAACAAATAGATAATTAAACCCACGATAATGATGATATTGGTGTCCCCGGAAAAATTACACCGTTACGAGAAACACCACCAACAAGTGGCATTGGCCTTAAATCTAGTGGTCTCCAAGCTGAATAAGGAAATATAAAAGATTCTCGCCTCAAAACTTGACGACAAATCTAAATGGACTTTATACCAACAAGTGCTACAACACTATCTGCACTTTAGTCAATACACTCCACCGCTTGAAAATACTACAACCACCACGATCACCACTGAAGTGTTTGTACTTCCTATCCCTGCTGTACTTAATACTCTACTCGTACAGGCACGTAAAAAAATCTGAACTTTTAATAGAATATATTATTTTCCGAGGAGGCATCTCTTAAGACACAGACGGGGAAATGAGTATTCACGAAAAGCCTCTCCGTGGATCCAATATTGTGGATTTAGTCAACGATCTGGTCCGAGCAAAAAGACAAAGCGAGCCGTCTGGGTGGCGCGAGTTTCTCACGGCAATTCAAAAATAAGCATTCCACAAGAATTTATTTTAAATCCAAAACGTTTGGCACCTATTAGAGATCCGACTCCCGTACTCCAATCACTTACACTGTCGCAACGACCTAAGAAGTAGAAACTGAAAAGGGTGGAATAAAACGATGTGGCTGCCATTCAAAGCTTAATGGCCCGTTTAGCCGACACCTAATACGAGCCTTCTCATCATGCAGGGTTTTCAAGGGCGGCATCGCTCATAAAGGCGTCAAAGAAAGTTCCTGCCAAAGTACGAGAATGCCTTCGTGCGCAGGAGGATTATACCTACACAAACCGGTGATAAGAATGTTTCCACGCAACAACTACGTAGTATCAAACATTGACAATCTCTGGAAAGCCGATCTCAACGATATTCCAAGACTCGGTAAATACAACGACGGTGCAGTGTACTTGCTCACTGTCATCAACGTGTTTAGTAAGATGGCCTGGGTGAGGGCGCTTCCATCCAAGACGGGGAGCGTCGTGAGAGACGCATTTCAGGACATTTTTAAACAAAGCGGCCGTAAAATTCTAAGTTTACAGATTGACAACAGGACAAAGTTCACGGCACGTCTAGTCCGGAAATTTCTCAAGAACAATGTTGTGCATTACTACACCACTCATAATATGGACGTGAAGGCAAGCATCATGGAACGATTCAATAGAACTATGAAAGGGCGAATGTGGTGCTACTTTACCAAAAATAACACGAATAGGTATGTGGACGTACTCCAAGATCTAATAGACGCTTACAACGGCGCAAGACATTCTAGTATCAAGATGGCGCCTGCTGAAATTTCAGAAACCAATGTTTTTCAAGTCAGACATAGTCTGTACGGCATACGGCGTCAAAACTCGAATAGTAAGCCAAAAATAAAAGTCGGTGACACGGTGCGTATTAGCAAATCCAAAATGCTGTTTGAAAAGGGCTAAGAAAGCAATTTGAGCGAAAAGATTTTCAAAGTTAGCGGTGTTGTTTTAAAAAAACCTGTCGTCTACAGTCTGACCGATCTTGAGGGCAAGGAGGTGGAGGGAACGTTTTACGAACCCGAATCACAACACGTACTTATTCCAAAAATTTTAAAAGTTGATAAAATACTACGTGTCAAGGATAAAGGCGCTAGAAAGAAAGTTTAAGTGCAGTGGAAAGGTTACCCCGCCAAGTTTAATTCTTGGATTACTGGCAGTTACGTCAGTGCCCTACCATTAAGAGCCAGTTTTACATCACTTTGCCGAGCGACAGTTCTATGGGATATTTCCCCAAAAATACCCTCGAGAATTTCAGCACACAACTACCTTAACGTCTTACACTCGAAGGCCAGTGAGAAGTCACTCTCGCCGAATTCCAATATCCGTGTTCATTCACCACCGTGCCCGAGGGACAAAATATTGTATGGTACAATTGGGTGGACGCTAACGGCGTGGAACAAATATTCAAGGATCATATCCTTGCTGGAAACTATAGCACTATCCATGAATTGATCAAAGCTCTAAACGAAGTAGAGGTGTTTATAGGGGATTCCGGAGCTGTATTCAAGTACACATATCCCAACAAAAAAGTGAAATTTCTTTCTTCACAAAATATACAGCTGCTGACTCTATCAAGTTAACTAAGTCTACAGCTCGGTTTCGATCCTCTGACTAATCTGATCAAAGTCTAAAGTCACCGTACGCCGCCAACATTCCACTAGGGTTACCCTCGAAAATGTACATCTACACGGATATCATCTACCACCGTGGGTGACATTGTGGCAACGCTTTTACGTATCATCGGTATCGACAACATAACTATCTCTACGGTATATGTAATACAGTTTTTGAAAGCCTGGAAATCAATATAAGAACAGACACTGGCGAACCTGTACCATTTGAATTTGGAAAAGTGTGAGTGAAACTTCATTTTTGACGCTTCTCAACATTAACTTTCCCTACCAAAGATACTACGTCAACCAGGCTGGAACAGGTATATCTTCGATCTACCACGGTGTTTCTTATATACGCGTGTATGGGATAGCAAGTTTTTTTCAGCGACCTTTTCAAAAGCATCGTACCGTTGCTGATAAGCGATGCTAAAGCCATTGGAAAACAGGCGCTTCATACGGGTATCGACGTGCTCTCCGACGTTACCAATCAGAGTCATCCTTTCAAAGAGGCTCTATGGCACCGTGTCGGCGAAGCTGGAAGTAACCTGAAACGCAAGGTGGAGTAGAAGATCGACAAACTGATGATCGGCTAAGGCTATAAAGGGTGTCGTACGAAGCACCGATGTCAGTCTTCTGTCGTTGCCCGACGTAAAAAGGTCAAGAAAGAAGCGGGAGTTAAGTTAAATGTCGTTTCTACACCCTAATCCTGCGAGTGTGCCAGCAGTGAGATCGATTTCTTTTCGTGCCACCCAGGAAAACAAGTCTTTAAAGTGGGAAATGGTTATATTACAAACCTGTTTCTTCCCTCACCCATGATTCGCACATCAACTTTACCGTTACCGGTCAATGCGAGTTTTATATCGATCTTTCACAGACTATGCTATATCTCAGGGCAGCCATCATGAAACCCGAAGGTGGCGCTTTTACAGAGGTGGATCAAATAGCTCCCGTCAACAACTGGTTGCATTCGCTATTCACACAGGTGGATGTGTTTTTAAACCAAAAACTAGTTTCACCGCCCAGCAACACGTATGCTTATAGAGCGTACATTGATACGTTTCTCAATTACAATTGTTACGCCAAAAGAACACATTTTACGTGTGGACTGTGGTTCGCAAACAGCCCCGGAACCTTTGAGGAAGTTAAAGACGGCAACAAGGGATTTGAGGCCCATCGCAGTCTTACCGCAAAAATAAAGACAGTGGATCTTTTGGGGTATCTACGCGGTGACATGTTTAACCCTATGAAATACCTTTTGAACGGCACCGAACTCAGGGTCAAGTTGGTCTGTTCCAAAACGGGTTTAGTCTTATGGCCGTCCCTGAACTCCCTCTCTTTAAGGTTCACATCACTGAAGCCAGACGTCTAGTGCGACGTGTCAAAGTAGGACCATCCATAATGTTAGCACATGCCAAAGCATTAAACGTCAGTCCCTAAAAGTATCCCATCACCCGCTTGGAAGTTAAAAGACCTAATATTACTACTGGCGTTCAAGGGAAATCACTGGACAATATATTCACTGGACAGTGACCCAAACGATGCATCGTGGGATTTGTGTCAAACTCGGGGTTCAACGAAGACCCCACCAAGAACCCGTTCAACTTACAAACCTACGGCATGAACCATTTCTCGCTGTACGTTGATGGGGAACAAGTGCCGTAGAAACCGCTACAGCCCAATATTTCGAATGGCAACTGTTTCATGTCCTACCGGACACTGTTGTATGGAACGGGTATCCATTTCATGAACTAAGTTAGTGGCATCATACGGGAAGCCGTTCCTAAGTGATATCATCTTATGGCTTTCGATCTCACACCTAATCTGTCCACCCACATGACATCACATTGGAATTTGACGAGGCATGGCTCTTTGAGCATCGAAGTGAGCTTCACCGGAGCTCTCACCGAAACTTTTAACTGTATTTTGTACGGGGAGTCTGCCAACATCATCACCATTTACAAATACAGAAACGTCGTGACCGACTATGGGAGTTAATATAAATGGCTTCCCGCCCCTTACACTAGTCATTTAAATCATGTACTTCATTGTGGATTTCCAGAGTTTCATAGACGATAGCAAATATTTTATCGTTAAGGAACTGAGTGTTTTATCTGTATGCGGTACATTACTTCAACATTGGGTGTTAAAACCCCCATACGCTCTCGAGGAACTTTCAGCTGCCGCTAAAAAGCAAGCCGACTATATCGTCAACAAACTGCACGGTATTGCCTGGGATAGTGGTAGTGTGGATTACAGCCTGCTCGAATCCCTCATCTAACACGCCACAACGAATGCAGAAACCGTCTACGTCAAGGAGGAAGAAAATAAAAAGTTTCTAGTTAAATACACGTCTACACCCATCGTAGATCTCTATGACAGAGGTTGTTCCTCTTTGAAAACACTTAAATTGGGCCTCACCATATGCATGGCCCATAGTTCTGTATGGAATTTCTGTTCGGCCTTCATAGTTTGGGGACATCGAGATTGTATGATTGAAGATGAACACATACACCATAAGACGTGCGCTGAAAACAAACCCATGGTTCTATTCTGTACAGTCGGGTGTTTTCTCTTATGGCCATCTACCCGCAAGAATAGCTCTACCTGCCACTCTATTCATCAACATTGATCCTTACATCAAGCCTGGGACGCATTGGATCACCATCTTTATCGACAAGAACGGAGAGGGAGAATATTTTGACGGTTATGTTTTACCACCCTGTTCAAAGTCACATCTGGCATTAATACGCACAAACACTTCCAGTATCACCTCAGACGTTTGCGGCCATTACTGCCTCATGTACTCTCTCTATCGCGCCCAGAACCTTACGACGAAAACTCTCCTAGGCCTATTTTCGCCCACCAACGTCGCCCAGACAACGTCGCTTAGGTGGTGAGATATTACAACAGATTTTTTAAGACTGTGGTGTCCTGCCACCACTCAAGAGGTTGCATCCAATCAGCGTGCGCATATAAAAGGGGTGTCCTGGAGGTGTGCCGACCATAACCACGACAGTCATCGAAGTGAACAAACATCATAGAATGTCAAGACGTTTGCACCCGCAAAGCAAAGACGGTGAAGCCACTCGCCATCAAAAGTATTTTCAACACTTTGTTCGCCTTTCTTGTACCTAGCTTGGTGCGTCTTTGTGATGTTTGCGACCTCATCGACGTTGCCGTCGACCAACGGGTGATGTGGTCGACACCCGTCGCACGCTATTGCAACGATTTTATCGACACACTCGTCGTGGATGTATGCGACACACTAACAGAATCAGTGGATGTCATCGATCTCGAACAGCCTACGGTAGAAAAGCACATCAAAAACCTGGATCTTATCAGTGATACCTACTATACACGTCAAGTTGTCGGTCTGGACTATTATATGCTGGATTATGAACTAAAAACAATATTACTAACACATTTAAGATACACGGTAGAAAAACGTATGAACAAATATTCCTGTAAAAGTGTATAATAAATATTTTGTAGAATGTCTGAGAAACCTTTAATATATGTCTGTAAAACCTTTAATGTTTAGTAAATATATTTTTATAATATTGTGTTTTAATCACGCAAAACCTTACTGTCTCCCTTACACGTAGATACGAGTCTCGACTCGCCAAGCCGTCAAACTGTCACCAAACATCAACAGGGTCAATGACCTATAGTACTAGTTCACGGTTTCAAGGTCACGATCTATTCCTGTCTCGACTCGTCTTGTTGAGCCACCAAACTGGCCTAGTCATAATGGAAATCCCACTGTCCGGGAGAAGGTTGCAACATCATTCAAGGTCACGATCTATTCCTGTCTTGACTCGTCTAGTTGATCCGCTAAACTGGTTCCAGGTATGAGTCATCAGGGTATTGACAGTGCAATTACGTCATCGGGAAAACCCATTGCCAGGGGAGGGTTTCCAGAGTCAATGACCTCATGTACTAACTCACGGTTTCAAGGTCACCATCCATTCCTGTCTCAACGCGTCTTGTCGAGCCGCCAAACTGGCGCCAGTCATCAGGAAAAACCCACTGCCGGGGAAGGTTGCGATATTATTCAAGGTCACGATCTATTCCTGTCTTATCAATCCGCCAAACTGGCACCAGGTATGTGTCACCAGGGAAAATGCAGGGGCGATTGTTACGACATAACCCGCAATAATTACGTCCCACAGATCGAGGAGGCTTGTCTTGTCAAGCAGCCAAACTGGCGTCAGTCATCAGGGAAACCCACTGACGGGGAATGTTGCGACATCATTCAAAGTCACGATCTATTCCTGTCTTGTCAATCCGCCAATCTGGCATCAGGTACGAGTCATCAGGAAAACCCATGGGGGGAGTGTTGCGACATAGCACACAATGATTACGTCACCGGGAAAAAAGGTTTTTTTACCCATTAGCGTAATTGGGGCTCCCATATACCATCTACTATTATGTATCAGCTGCGTGGATAATAATATAAGGGTTATTTTGAGTTTTGGACGTTCTAATGCTTTTAGATATTGCTTTGAATTTGAATTAAAAAGTTCAACAGTATTTATTAAACTCCTTAATAAGGCTAGTACACAGAAAAAATATATGAAAAACACGGATTTTCTCACGACCAGTTGAAAAGATTTTAACTAAAACTGATATATTGCATGGTTTGAATTAATAAACAAAAGGGTGGATCTCATTTTCCCAGGAACATAGCTACGAGGCTACTTTACTTAATATGATATCTCCAAATTTGTATATATCTATGCAACTCTTTGACATACGAGATAAATTATTATTGAAAAGTGGTAATGCTATTAAAAATATTGAAAAAACATGATATTTTTATAAATACAAGGTTTCCAATCCTCAAATATATTTATAAACTAAGTTTGGGAAATGGGAGTTGATTGCTATGCTCTATAGTGAAAAGATAGGTCACATTTTTTAAATATGTTTCTGTAACAGTTCATTTATGCTGATTGGTGGTATGTGACGCACATATATTACATAAAACTTATGAAAAAAAATTCCATAGTTAATTTTCAAATATTTTATTAGCTTTAATTAAATGTTTCCATTTCAAAGTAAATAAGTGAGAAAGTCTTTGTGACACATCATACAATTTATTTATAAATTATAATCAATACGATATTAATTGATGCTCAAGCCTTTTATTATTTACACGATATCGATTTACTATTTACTTGTTTTGGGGAGATTATTAGTTTTTGGTGAAAGTGTGTTTGTAACTGTTTGTATAGTTACATAAAGATGTAGCTATGCTTACTAGCCAGCCACTCTATACAGGATGAATCAGGAGGAGAGGGCAATATTTTTGGAAAGGATAGTATGGGCCATTGTGAAAAACACAGTTTATATACACATCTTTATTATTCTCAATAGTCTCGGAGGTACACCTCTTTGATTATTTCGCGGGCGCACATCTGCTATCTTTCACCTTTTCCTTCCTTAATGCGTGAGCAATACCCTGAATGACCCAGTTAGCAACAGAAAGTTGTGGAGACACGTCTATATTTATGAAACGTAATAAGAACGTCACAAATCTTTACACATGTTGAATACGCCAATATGGTGTATGTGTACGGTTTTTGTGATGGGAGTGCCATTGTAGAATATCGTCACTGATTTACTAACTGAAGAACCTCCAATTGGAAAGTGTTCATAATAGTTTTCACTAATTTGCCTACTAGCGATGTACTTCCCACTGCTCATATCTCATCAGATTGTGCAGGTCAAGAACATGCGATCAAAGAAGAAAACATAATACGGATGGTCAAGTGCAGCTCTACTACGCGTACTCAACGAATTAGTAGGCGTATGGCTGTTCCATAGACAAGAGTAAATCGAACATGACATATCTTTGCTTCCACTCCTATCATGTTAAGTGTGTCCAACATCTGCGCCCAGGAAATGCTGCTATGCGACTCAAATCTTGTCAGTGGATACACGGTCATAGATGATTAATAACAAAACTAATGTTCACTCATAAGGCAACCTTTACCCGCGAAGGGATCAATAACAGTCTAAACAGTCATTTCTGGGCTGAAGAAAATCTGTTGTGCAACTGTATTAACCCATTTACAACAACGTTTTTCTGTAAATGAATGTGTGGTGTTATCGACGATAACTTAATTGGCCCTGTAATAATTGACAATCGTATAACAGGTGCAAACTACCTACAATTGCTGCAACATGAATTTCCAGGACTTCTTGAGGATATTCCTTCAGCAACACGGCAGAGAATGTTCTACAATCACGATGGAGCTTCACCACATCATGCTCGTGCAGTGACTCAATACCTAAACCAAAATTTCATTTGGTCCAATTACTTTGCTGCCACGCTCTCCGGAAGTAAATACCCTGGATTATTGATCCTGGGGATAGTTGAAAACGGAAGTTTACCAAACAAACACGAGAATAATTGACTGCTCGCATTTTGGATGCTCGACTCGTATAAAAGAACGGTTTACTCCACTCAGAGAAACGACACAGAATCTTAGGACACGAGTTGTAAAGTGTATTGACGTACACAGTGCAATCTTTTAGCTTTTGTTGCGGGAACGTAGTACGTATCACATGTAACATTAATGTTCAATTCAAATAGTTGTGTCTCCAAAACTATAGATGTAACATTACGTTGTAAAATGTTACAATAGGACCCCGCCCCATGATAACGTAAACACACGTATCTCAGTAAATCATACTACCAGTTCCAATAAATACAACTCAATTAGGATCCCTACAATAGTAATATTCTACGTTGAAGTTCATGTAGGTTAATAAGACATGATGAAACAATTCTGGACAGTAAATTTCACAACCAAATCCAATTCTATGTTAATAGTTTGTTCGTGTACTTACCAAATGATTCTGCTTACACTAGTAACCTGCAAGACTGGTCTACACCAGACGAACTAATACGACGATTGGGGCAAGTGAGATTCGACGTGTCAACCGTTTTCAACTGGCGAATTATGAGCTGTGTAACTTTGAAGACAACAAGGAATAACTACGTACCTGACCTCTGGTGGTTGGAAGAAGAACCACCTATAAAACATCGGAAGATTGGAGTAACTGGATGATATTCCGATGGAGCATAATAAACAAAGGTCTACGTGACTTTTGAATACATTGTTGACGTCACCTTGCGTGTGTTTCTGTCTCCCACTTCCCCTTTCTTGCAACGAAACTCCTATATAATGGCTACGCAAGTATGCCAAAATTGACTATCTTCTCATCTTCGATGGACGACAGACCATTGTCATCGACCTGGACAATGGCAGGATTAACTTGTAATTTGTATCGTGTTTCGGACTCTAATTTCTTTTCAACTCTAATAATTTTTGTATATAAAACTTTAATCTTCTGTTTCTAAAACAAACTATCTTATTTTGGTCGCTCTATTTAAATTAATATTCTACTTTTGGTATGTTGCCACCTAGGCGCTAGAGTTTTTAAAAAAATATTCATTCACGTTGATATCCACAATTTTAATTGATTCAAAGTTTGTACGAGCTAAAATTAATATTTTTGATATTGTGTATAATTGTATTAATGTTTCCTAATCATTGAAGTAACGTTTCTTATTTAATTGGCTTTTTGAATAATCGTAAAGTAATGTAACTATTATTTTTGGTTTTGTATTATCGATTACTTTAATTAACTATTGCTTATTTGAATATATTTTTCTTATTGTATGTCCCTTTAGGACTTTTGAAGTATTGTTTACTGATGGAATTATTGTTTGGTTCCGTATTCTGAGTCAGGATCAGATAGTCCCTCGGGAGTTTGACTAATGCCTGTAGCCAAACTCTCGTGTTATGTAAACTCCGTTATATAATGTTTTCAAAGTTAAAGTAACATAAATTATATCTTCGTTTTCTGTGAATAACGAAACCTTTTGTAACCATTTAAAGGTGCCCATTAAGCCCTTATATTATTTTACCGTTTTTAATTTCATACGTAATGTTGTTGTCTCATATAGACTGAACCGTCAGGATAATGATTGGATTTCAAGTTTCTTTTCTGTAAATATACCTGCGACTTATTGTTGTTGTCGCCGAGTTTAATTTCCAACATAACTCATTAAGATATAATGAGACCATGTACTGTTATCTGCGCTCTTGTTATTAATGTGAATAAACTTCTCATATTGTTGCTTTTAAATATTTTTAATAATTTCCCTGTAACTTGTTCCTTAGATTCACTATCTCTCTTTTATTATTTTCACTGGTCGGGTAGTAAGAGGACACAGAGAGGTGTAACATAGAAAGTAATAAACCTGTCTATATGCGCTTTTTTCCACAATGGCCCATACTATCGTCCTCCAAAATATTGTCCTCTTCTGAATCAACCTGTATATAAATGTATAATTGTCTTTGTGTGTCTGCATTGATAACAAGGACGGTCTTACTTAGTTTTATCTTGAGGTTTCCAAAAACATATCAGATCATCAACATACTATCTGGGATGTAAGACTCGTATCAATATTATTTGATCTTAGAGGTGATATTGAACATTTAAAATGCCGATCAATGTTACAAACATTTTAGATAAAATCACTTATTATTGGTTAGTGTTTCACTTTAAAAATAAATTAAGATATATCACATTTAAACCGACCTTAGATTATATTTCACCAGAAACAATTGAAATCCATCATGTCCATCATGTCCATCGTGTCCATAATGTCCATCGCATCCGTAATATCCATCGTGTCCATAATATCCATCGTGTCCATCATATCCATAATGTCCATCATATCCATAATGTCCATCATATCCATAATGTACATAATGTCCATCATGTCCATCATATCTATCGTGTCCATAATATCCATCGTGTCCATCATATCCATAATGTCCATCATATTCATAATGTCCATAATATCCATCATATCCATAATGTCCATAATGTCATTATGTCCATCATGTCATCATGTCCATAATGTCATTATGTCCATCATGTCATCATGTCCACCGTGCCCATCATATATATCGTGTTCATCATGTCCATCAGGGTCCGGGTTGCAAGCATCGTCTGAAAGGATTGGAATAATATAATATAATATAGTGGCATTGTACTCATATGGTCATGGGTGGACAGTGGGAAAGTATATATACAAAATGTTCTAATTTTGACCAATGTTCATGTTGTTAGGTCTAGGAACCAAACTTTTTGAATGCCTATATAAATGGTGTATTGTTTGGCTTTCTGATACGTGATGGTTTCAGTTTAGTGTTTCATATCGTTAGAAAACCAGCTGTCATGAAAATCTCATGCAAGAAACAATTATTACCTATATTTTATAGACTATAGATACTCGTTATACAATTTAATTCTTTTAAATATCCTATTCACATATTGAGTATATATCTTTATATTTAATGGGCTTAATTTATTGGGTTTTCGAAAGTAGGTTTTATAAATTGTAAATATTATGGTAAGGCTTTGTGATAAAAACTTAATGAAAGGAGTCCTATGATTATATCACAAAAATCAACTTTTTTTAATCATTTTAATGTTTTTAGACACTTTTGGGCCGGTAAATTTTACATTCTCTTTCACTCGGTTTGATGATTATAAGTAGAAGGAGAGAGATAAATTAAGAAACGAGAAACTGTTGAACATAAGAGAGAACAAATCAGTCTATTACCACTGATGAGATCTCTTGGCCAAGGAAAACCAATGATTATTTTTTTCTATAGAGACTTACTACTTTCCCGTAAAGAAATGTGAAACTTAGCTCGTTTATTCGCCGGGCTGGCATGCTAGACCCCTCATCACATGGAGGGTGACAGAGATGGTACCATTTCTCAGCCATTCCCCCTCTACAAGCCAACCAGCAAGCCAGCCAGCCAGCACTTCACTCTTCTCTGTCACTTTCTCTGCAAATCCGCTCGCATGAGCCTCTTCTTCCCACTCTCACAGCCCCCTTGTCGGTGAGCACATTGTCAGTCAATCAATAGGTTGGCTCAAAGCTAGAAAAACTACAGGCTCAACCTCCTCTTTCGGGCCGCTGGGACCACTGTGACACATGTGGTAGGACAGTGACACATGGGATAGGGCAGTGACACATGGGATAGGACAGTGACACATGGGATAGCACAGTGACACCTGGGATAGGGCAGTGACACATGTGGTAGGACAGTGACACATGGGATAACACAGTGACACATGGGATAGGACAGTGACACATGGCATAGGAAAATGACTAATGGGATAGGACAATAACACATGGGATATGGCAGTGACACACGGGAGAGCACAGTGGCAGACGGGAGAGCACAAAGCTACATGGGATAGGACAATGACTTATGGGATAGGACAATAACACAAGGGATAGGACAATGACACATGGGATAGGGCAGTGGCAGACGGGAGAGCACAAAGCTACATGGGATAGGACAATGACTTATGAGATAGGACAATGACACACGGGATAGCACAATGACACACAGAATAGGACAATGACACACGGGATAGGGCAGTGGCAGACGGGAGAGCACAGAGCCACACGGGATAGGACAATGATCACATGTGGTAGGACAGTGACACATGGGATAGGGCAGTGACACATGTGGTAGGACAGTGACACATGGGATAACACAGTGACACATGAGATAGGACAATGACACACGGGATAGGACAATGACACACAGAATAGGACAATGACAAACGGGATAGGGCAGTGGCAGACGGGAGAGCACAGAGCCACACGGGATAGGACAATGACACATGGGATAGGATAATGACACAAGGGATAAAACAATGACACATTGTATAGGACAATGGCATATGGGATAGGACAATAACACATGGGATATGGCAATGACACACGGGAGAGCACAGTGACACATGGCATAGGAAATTGACTAATGGAATAGGACAATGACACATGGGATAGGGCAGTGGCAGACGGGAGAGCACAAAGCTACATGGGATAGGACAATGACTTATGGGATAGGACAATGACACACGGGATAGCACAATGACACACGGGATAGGACAATGGCACATGGGATAGGACAATGACACATGGGATATGGCAGTGACACACGGGAGAGCACAGTTACACATGGCATAGGACAATGACACATGGGATATGGCAGTGACACACGGGAGAGCACAGTGATACACGGGATAGCACAGTGACACACGGGATAGCACAATGACACATGGGATAGGACAATGAAACATGGGATAGCACGATGCCACACAGGATAGGACAATGACACATGGGATAGGACAATGAGACACGGGATAGGACAATGACACGGCGGTATAGGTCAATGACACATGGGATAGGACAATGACACATGGGATAGGACAATGACACATGGGATATGGCACTGACACACGGGAGAGCACAATGACACATGGCATAGGACAATGACACATGGGATAGGACAATGACAAATGGGATAGCACAATGACAAATGGGATAGGACAATGACACATGGGATATGGCAGTGACACATGGGATAGGCAGTGACACAAGGGATAGCACAATGCCACCCGGGATAAGACAATGACACATGGGATATGGCAGTGACACACGGGATAGCACAGTGACACATGGGATAGGACAATGACACATGGGATTGGACAATGACACACGGGATAGGACAATGACACACGGGATATAACAATGACACATGGGATATGGCAGTGACACACGGGATAGCACAATGACACATGGGATAGGACAATGACACATGGGATAGCACAGTGACACACGGGATAGGACAATGACACACGGGATAGAACAATGACACATGGGATATGGCAGTGACACATGGGATAGGGCAGTGACACACGGGATAGGACAATGACACACGGGATAGGACAATGACACATGGGATAGGACAATGACACATGGGATATGGCAGTGACACACGGGAGAGCACAGTGACACACAGGATAGGACAATGACACATGGGATAGGGCAGTGACACACGGGAGAGCACAGTGACACATGGGATAGGACAATGACACATGGGATATGGCAGTGACACACGCGAGAACACAGTGACACACGGGATTGGACAATGACACACGGGATATGGCAGTGACACATGGGATAGGGCAGTGACACACGGGAGAGCACAGTGACACACGGGATAGCACAGTGACACACGGGATTGGACAATGACACACAGGATAGGACAATGACACATGGGATAGGACAATGACACATGGGATATGGCAGTGATACACGGGAGAGCACAGTGACACACAGGATAGAACAATGACACATGGGTTAGGACAATGACAAATGGGATATGGCAGTGACATATGGGATAGGACAATGACAAATGGGATAGGAAATGACACATGGGATAGGACAATGAGACACGGGATAGGACAATGACACACGGGAGAGCACAGTGACACATGGGATAGGACAATGACATATGGGATAGGACAATGACACATGGGATAGCACAATGACATATGGGATAGGAAATGACACATGGGATAGGACAATGAGACACGGGATAGGACAATGACACACGGGAGAGCACAGTGACACATGGGATAGGACAATGACATATGGGATAGGACAATGACACACGGGAGAGCACAGTGACACATGGGATAGGACAATTACATATGGGTTAGGACAATGACACATGGGATATGGCAGTGACACATGGGATAGGGCAGTGACACAAGGGATAGCACAATGCCACCCGGGATATGACAATGACACATGGGATATGGCTGTCAAAAACGGGAGAGCACAGTGACACACGGAATAGGACAATGACACTTGGGATATGGCAGTGACACATGGGATAGGACAATGACACATGGGATATGGCTGTGACACACGGGAGAGCACAGTGACACCTGGGGTAGCACAGTGACACACAGGATAGGACAATGACGCACGGGATAGGACAATGACACATTGGATATGGCAGTGAAACACAGGATAGCACAGTGACACACGCGATAGGACAATGACACATGGGATATGCCAGTGACACATGGGATAGGGCAGTGACACACGGGATAGCACAGTGACACACGGGATAGGACAATGACACTTGGGATAGGGCAGTGACACACGGGAGAGCACAGTGACACACGGGATAGGACAATGAAACATGGGATATGGCAGTGACACACGGGAGAGCACAATGACACACGGGAGAGCACAGTGACACACGGGATAGGACAATGACACACGGGATGGGACAATGACACATGGGATATGGCAGTGATACACGGGAGAGCACAGTGACACACAGGATAGGACAATGACACATGGGATAGCACAATGCCACACGGGATAGGACAATGACACATGGGATATGGCAGTGACACACGGGATAGGACAATGACACATGGGATAGGACAATGAGACACGGGATAGGAAAATGACACACGGGAGAGTACAGTGACACATGGGATAGGACAATGACACATGGGATAGGACAATGAGACATGGGAAAGGACAATGACACATGGGATATGGCAGTGACACATGGGATAAGGCAGTGGCACACGGGAGAGCATAGTGACACACGGTATAGGACAATGGCACAAAGGATAGGACAATGACACATGGGATAAGGCAGTGACACACGGGATAGCACAGTGACACACGGGATAGGGCAGTGCCACACGGGATAGCACAGTGCCACACGGGATAGGACAATTACAAATGGGATAGGGCTGTGACACACGGGATAGGACAATGACACATGGGGTATGCCAGTGCCACATGGGAGAGCACAGTGCCACACGGGATAGGGCAGTGACACAGGGGATAGGGCAATGACACAAGGGATAGCACAATGAAACACGGGATAGGACAGTGGCAGACGGGATAGGGCAGTGACACACGGGATAGGTCAGTGCCACATAGGATAGGGTAGTGACACATCATAGGACAATGACACACGGGATAGGGCAGTGACACACAGGATAGGACAGTTACACATGGGATAGGGCAGTGACACACGAGACAGGATAGTGACACGTGGGATAGGACTCCTGTTTTTGGTAGGAATGGCTATCTGAAAAGCTTTTTTACCTTTGGCAATTCTTGTAGTGGTATTTGGAGGTTAAAAATAAAGACCTTTCACACATTTAGTGATTCCCACTAGAAACTGGGCATAGTTAACTTTGATTGAGCCACCTAGCGGAGACGCCTTGCAAACGTTCAGAAACCCCGTGATACTATTATTGGTTACTTTAAAACTTGGTTAGCACTTAAAGGGAGTTAAGGATCCTTTTAGGAACATAGCATCAAAAACAAAACGCATAAAACTTAATAAGCTATAAAAGACTTTGCTCTTAAATAGACACATTTTTTATACGTTTCAATCTAAATATTATTCGGAGGTATATAGGTAAACGTTAAGAGCCACATGTCCAACTATCCTCAAATAATTGTTTTTCCACTTACGTCTCAACAGAGGACATAGTGATAATCAAGGATTGTTTTAGAGGCTTTTTGAAAGCCATATTTTCCATTTCCATAGCAAGTACAACAGTGTGAAAATATTTATCTGCAAGTAAGTTTCTATGTTCCAGCTATGACTCTGATACCTTCATTTCAATAGGGTGCTATTTAATAAATAACGAGTGAAACTTTCGTAACTTCACGAGCTCCAGAGAACCAAACAACCAACCTATTGGGTTTTTTTTACTTTAGATAGCATAGAAAAATTATTGTAATAGTAAATGTTTTCAATCTCTATATTGTTATGAACCGAAAGCAGTGGGTCTGTCAATGTCTATGTCCGTCTCATTCTCTGTGTGTCTGTCTATGTCTCTGTCTATCTCACTGTCTGTGTGTCTGTCCTCGTCTCTGTCCGTCTCACTGTCTTCGTGTCTGTCCCCATCTCTGTCCATCTCACTGTCTGTGTGTCTGCCAATGTCTCTATACGTCTCACTGTCTGTGTGTCTGTCCATGTCTCTGTCCATCTCACTGTCTGTGTGTCTGTCCTCGTCTCTGTCCGTCTCACTGTCTGCGTGTCTGTCCCCATCTTTGTCCATCTCACTGTCTGTGTGTCTGTCCATGTCTCTATACGTCTCACTGTCTGTGTGTCTGTCCATATCTCTATACGTCTCACTGTCTGTGTGTCTGTCCTCGTCTCTGTCCGTCTCACTGTCTGCGTGTCTGTCCCCATCTCTGTTCATCTCACTGTCTGTGTGTCTGTCCATATCTCTATACGTCTCCCTGTCTGTGTGTCTGTCCACGTCTCTGTCCATCTCGCTATCTGTGTGTCTGTCCACGTCTCTGTCCGTCTCACTGTCTGTGTGTCTGTCCATCAGTGCTCAGTTTACCTTATCAGTAACATCATATTGTAAGGTATAAGTGATCAGTATACCTTATGAGTAACATCGTACTTTAAGAAATCAGTGCTCAGTCTACCTTATGAGTAACATGGTACTTTAAGAAATCAGTGCTCAGTCTACCTTATGAGTAACACCGTACTTCAAGGTATCAGTGATCAGTCAACCTTAGGAGTAACACCGTAATGCCCCCCTGCGGGACGGTGTTAGAATAGTCCTGCAATAACCCCTGCTTGTCGTAAAAGGCGACTAAAAGGGGAGGCTTCTGTGCAAGACGTACCTCGTGCAGGAAAAACCTATCCTATATCTTTCCTTTCACATCATTTTCTTCTTCCTTCACTTACAATCCCTTTTTTCACTCTTCCCCCTTCGCTTTATCTCCTCTTACTTCTTTCTTCCCTTCCCCCTGCCATTCATCCTGCACGGAGGCCTTTGGCCTTTCTGTTGACGACCCTGGCTACTAACCCGGATCCTCTCTGTTTATTATTGGATACCACTGCTTTGAGCTCTTGCATGAAAGTGCGCCGGTTGCAATACCTTAGTAGAAGGGCCTTAGGGATGAAAATAACCGAGTACCCTACTTGGGAAAAGATCAGTTGCGTTCATGAGGGCCCGGACGTAAAATTTGCACTTTCCTACACCCACTTGCTGCGACGACCTCTCTCTCAGCGATGCTCTATGCGAAGGTTGTCATGTCTAGTGCCGTATAGGGCCTCTCGTCGGGATAGTTAACAGGGCCACATGTGGTAGTACCAACTTGGATCACCCTGGGTCTACGCTCCGAGTATTGTGTAGGTTGTCCCCAATTACGG
>CABEEJ010007963.1:0-26823 GCA_901482245.1 Timema douglasi | reverse complement strand
TTTTTTCATTTAAAACTATTATTCTATTATATTATAGGATTATTATATTATTATTATAATATATATCCAATATTTTTTATTACAGTCTCTACTTCATACTTGGTAAGTAAATCCATGATTGTATAGAAATATTCAAAATAATAAAATTCAACGTAAGTAAATGAATGTAATTGTTTCTATACCTCGATTAACATTGTTTTTTACTTTTATTATTACTAAATGTTTAGCATTTAAGTTTTAGACGTCTATTATCTCTAGAGAGGAGAATTTCTGTAAATATGAAGGCTCTCTAATATTTATTAAAACACGAATGAATAGATTAGTATAAGTATTTTTTCTGTGTTGATTATTTGGATAAAAGATTTAAGCTGTTGATCAATGAGTAATGTATCTAATGTACGCATAAACGCTAACACAGAGAGGTTAAACTTGTGTAAACAATTACATTTAAAAAAATCGATAGTTTTTCAGATATTCTATCTTAAGCCTCTCGCACTGTTATATTCCATAGTTATAAAGTACATTTGAATGGACTTCCATTTGTTTCTATTTAGTTTTAACGCCAAGAGAAAACATAAACCTTAAATACCAGTAGTTGAGTTTAATCTTATTGATTAAAAGACCAATTACATACATTTTCATGGACACCAAAATAGAACTTAATACCAACAACAGATATATAATATAAAATTATGATAAATAATAGAATAACACAGAAGGAATTAAATGTGATTTGGAAAGTTAATTAGCAGCACCGGTAGCTTCACTTGGCCCCAGATAAGTTCCAAAACAAATATAAAATAAAATACAAAGAGTAGTTATGATCCACAGGAGAAAATAATCCGTGGTGTGCAGGAAAAAGCTAATAAATCAATGATTTGCTAAAATGAGCTGTGTGAACCATTCAACCAAAATTTTTTTTCTAAGTGCAGCCAAAAAGGAATAAGTCAAATACACTATTCATGTTCCTCAAATATTCCTATTGGTAATATGTCTTAAACTTTAAAATATTTGTTCAGGCAACAATAAATATTCCATATATTACCTTTTGCCTGATTTTAAGGAATTATATTTAGTATATACAAAAGGAAATAAGTTGTCTTGGTCCCTTTTCCTTGAAGACAGTATATTAACTCAAAACAATATATTGACATTGTCATTAATATTTTTACATTAAATATATATCTATTTATTTATTGCATTAGACACGTTATGGAAACACTTGACTAGTCAATAAACATTTGTTTTCCCATTGCCAACCTAACAGTTTAGTATGATGGTTAAGATCATGACTAGTAGTTTAATGTGATTTTCTTTATAACATTTAAAAATTTGAAGGGAACAGGGGAAAAACAATGAATGTCGAAAAAATGAAATCAAGTGATTGTAGCCCCCTCTTGAAGAATGATTGAAACAACTTCTTTATATGCCAGAGTAAAAGCAATGATTATTTACCCAGAAAATGGTTGCTAAGGGACAGTGTACAGGAGGAAAACAATGAATGTTGACGTAATTGTATGAGAAATAAATTAATGTCAACGTGATTTAATTTAATACTTTTTAATATTAATGGTATTTAATACTATATCAAAAAATTAAGTATTTATTTGAAAAAGTTTATTTTTCCTGTTAGTAGTGGTGAAGTAAACTTAAATTTACTGATTTTGTTTTATTTGTATTTTCACTGTGGACCCGTGGCTGTAATAAGGTCGTTGGCGTGCGAATATTTTATTTAGTCTTCGTTTGGAAATTGCGTGACGAGTATGAATTAATCAAGACTACATCTCATGGATCCTTGACAAGGATTCTTGGGCTATTCGGATACAGCCTGCGTTTCACCTTGCTAGAGTAACAAACTTAACTTTTCTTTACACATTATTTATATAAAATTAATAATATGTATGTAAGAAAAAAGCTTAAACGTATAACTAAAATACCACAGCCTAAGCTTGATAAAAAATTCTTTAAAAATATAAGTAACTAGATAACAAAAAAGTGTTCTGATGTATTATCCTCAGCGCAAGTTTCGCATGGACACCTACTATATAAGAACGATAAATTTGTAGAGCCTATTTCTCAGCTTTAATCAAAGGGAAATTTGTAGAGCCTATTTTTCAGCTTTAATCAAAGGGAAATCACGCTAGCTGTACTCATGGATGTAGAGAAGGCGTTTGATAAGGTCTGGCACGCCGGCCTTATTTACAAATTGATCCAGGCCAATTTCCCAAGGGTTTATGTATATCTAATCAAGAGCTTTCTAACTGGACGACACTTCAAGTCAAGATGGAAGGTAAAAGGCCGCCTCTTCATAGTATCAGGGCGGAGGTGCCGCTGGGGCCGGCACTCTCACCGTTCCTATACACTGTGTATGTTGCTGACATCCCCACGGACCCGATGATCAAGACTCGGCTCTTCGCATATGATACTCTGTTCTACATTGCCAACAGGAACGTGAAGTACGCTCATATCCGCCTTCAGTGGTACCTGGACGAGTTTAGCAGTTGACTGGAAAAATTGAGGATAAAGATCAACGCAGAAAAATCAACAGCCATGATAATTACGAAGAGGAGACCCCAAGCCCCACCCCAGCTTGTAGTGTTGGAGGAGGCTATCCCCTACAAGAAGTCAATGAAATACCTCGGGGTGATGTTGGATTCCAGTCTCACATGGAAGGAGCACGTAGTCTACACAAGTAAAAAGGCAATGGGGGCCTACATTTCAAATTACGGCCTGTCCAAGAGCCCAGTGCTTGAAAACAACATCAAGCTGCTGCTGTACAAAAGCTTAGTACAGCCTATTCTGGTATACGGATGTGAGGCTTGGGGGTATGCTTCCGATTCAGTGCTAGATACTCTACAAGTAGTGCAAAACAAAGTACTTAGGTGTATCTTAGGTGTGAATATCCAAACTATCAATGCACACATACACGCTACCACCGGTAGTGTGACTCTACAAGAAATCTTCCGGCACTGAGGTGGCAAATTCTACAAACAAGCCCGTGAGGTAGAAGACAACGCCCTAGTTAGAAGACTCGGCCAGTACGACATCCGAGAGCCAAGGAATTCAAGAAGCCCCGGCTCGAATGAGCAAAACACCTACACACCTTCCCAATCAACCCCTTCCTACTAACCACTCCTGTTTCTCAGCATTGCCAAATCCTTGGGTCCTCATCCCCTCACTTCCCCATAAGCTAGAATCATTTTTCTTCACACCTGCACTTTCATCAAAGCCATGTTCGCTTAGTGTCTAATTTAATTTTATGTATTTTCTTTCAGCTCGACTAGATCTTACTTACACACTACACCAAACTTACTTCGGGCCTAATTGCACTTGTGTTTCCATCACAGTGTACGATGGCTCGAATTAGCAACTTCACACTAACTCTGCTGCTCCCAACATACAAACCTCCACCCTCCAACTCCATTTTCCCTTCACAAACAATTTACACTTTTAGAATTAGAGGTTATGATCTGTGACTACAGATTGGTACTTTAGACATAAACAAGCCGCCTACCCCCTCTGAAAGTCGCTTCTGACATTCAGAGCGAGTAGTTCAAGACAAACAAGGGAGCGAGAGCCTATTTCTCAGAAATTATACAAATGAACAACATGCAATTTTTTGTATTATATTAAACTTGTAAATTTAAAATGAACTATATTAATGAAAAGATTTACAAGTTATTATTCAATTTATTTCAATAAGACTTAATTTCAATTATACTAAAATTAAATAAAACACACAAAAAAAAGTTTTGAAGTTATCATATTATTATAGAGAATAGATTATGTTCTATCATTCACGACGAGTATTTATAATAAAATAATTTTTCAAAATTTTATATTGTCAAACTAAATCATGTTTAAACTGTTGAAAAATTTCAGTAGCTTGCTGGTAGATTTCTGTCTACGGAAGAACCTTTCTCTTTCTCCCTCTCCCTTTTTGGCAATCAATATCTTTCTATGTTTTTTTTGTAAACTCTGCTACACCCCTCCCCCTTTCCGACAACCCCGTTATATAATGTTCAGGTAAAACCCTAGATTTGATACTAATTGTCTGTCACCTCCAAACCTGAGCTATTGAAAATGTTCCCTGTGATGTAATTGATTGATATTTGTTAAAAGTATTTTAATAGAGTAGACCTTATTTTGTTTACCTTATAAATAATTTACATATACAGTGTTTCCTCTATTAGCTAAAACCTATTTATATAACATTGGTTTTTTAGAAGAGAGCGGTGAAAAGGATTTTTCTTAATAGTTTTATTCATACTTTATAGACGAACAAGAACTTTTAGCATTTATAGCAGACTTAAATTTAAAGATATTAAGATTCAATTTCAATGGTGCATCCAGTAATTTACTTAAGGGAGGGTACCCATGTGTGTCATAGCTGTTATTTCTATCCCCTGAAAATAATCATCAAATTATTTTAGTTTAAATCCCGCACAATCTACCTACGACCTACCTTTCCTCAGCGAGTGGAAGGTGCTTGAGCAAGCAGCTACTACAATTACGACATCTAAAGGGATCTGGATGATATTGGAAGTGTTCTATGTAAGTAATTTTATGGTTCGCACACTAAGCATAAAACCTGGAAGTTACAGCAGTGAACTAATGTGACTATATTATACTTTTACTATCTATGGGCGTTAAAGATAAAAACTGCATTCAAAAGGTTTGTTTTCCCCCTCCCACCACATCAAAAGCGATGGGTTTCTTTATCTCCTGCCATCAACAGTGAAAGTTATAGCGAGATTTGGGTAGGAAGAACAGTATTTACGTCAGGTCATGTGATCCACAACTTTGATTTTGAATGCAAACAAAATATTCTGTTTTATAAACAGTAAGAATCCCACAAATTGACATGTTCACACGTCATGTCATGTAATCTGCATCTGAATATTTATAGATATTATAATTACCTATAAAATAATAATAATAAAACAACTAATATTCCAAACTGACAGATTCTCACCATTTAATATATTCATACGTCAAGTCACGTGAACTGCAGTAAAATAACAAAGTAAATTCAAAATATTTCTAGGGTAGCTTACAAATAATTTATTTAGGAGTGTTTATTGTTATTTTAGGGCGCTGCACAAAAATAAATTAATGTAAATTTTGTTTAGCAACTTGATGAATATTTGTTCCCAAATAAAATAATTAAATACATTATTCTTTAAAACATGTTAAATCATGTGTTGAAAAACTTTAATGTCAAATGCACAAAAAAGTTTGTATTTTCTAAAATTGTCAGAATGCCCCACACTTTTTCATAATCATACGTAAAGTAATGTGATCTGCAGTACATATAGATCATTAAATTCAAAATAGTTCTAGGGTGTTTTAGAAATAATCTATTTGAGAATGTTTATTTGATTTTTTTAGTATAGTGCACAAAATAAATTAATATAACGATTACTTTAACAACTTGATGAATATGTATTTGTAAGTAAATTAATTAAAAACTTTATCCTAAAAAAACATTCGTCAAATCATGTGATCCACAACTGATGTTAAATGCAAGTAAAAATTTGTATTTTCTAAAACTGCTAAAAGCTCCCACAAGTTAACATATTCATTTGTTAAGTTAGCTGATCTGAATCTGGTATTCTTATAGATATTATCAATACCTATAAAATTATAGTACAACTTATATTCTAAACTGTTAGAATCCCACAATTTAACATGTTAATACGTCAAGTCATGTGATTTGTAGTACATATACTTTTTTGTCTGAATTTAACTCTATAGTTTAAGTTCAACTGGAGACGGGAAAAACTGATATAAAGCAACCCAACAGCCATGTTGAGGCCGTGGCACGTCGAGACGGCGTACCGCCTTCAGGGCCTTTGCCACCACCTCTAAGAGCCGGAGAGCAGCTGACCAGATTCATCCACGTTCCAATGCAGGATTTGGCAGCAGCTGGCGTCTCATCAGCACCCCCAACAGCGTAGGTAGCCCGGTAATTCAGGTTGGTTTAGGGTTGTCACAAGGTAGCTCTCTTCGATTCGTATAGGATAAAATTAAACAATTAAGGCAGTTTTGTTTTATGTCGGTCATGAATTAAAGACGCCAGGGAGCGATCATGATGTTCAAACCTGCCTCTAGGAGCAAATAAATGCTTTGATAATTGGTCTCCAGGGTCACAGAGTTAGCATGTAGGATCACGTAGATCTGCTAGTAGAAAGCACATACACCAGACCTGTATCTGTGTCATTTGGAAGAAAAAATCTGCTTGACGTGCAGGCCTTGTTCTCTAATGTAGCTCGAGCGTTACAAAGCAATGCTTTGTTTCTCACTTCGTCCCCCTTGTATGCTAAGTCACACCACTTTAAAGAGCCACATGGCAGGGGTATTCATAAATGTGATAAACTCTCTCCCGCTAGGTCATATAGCCGTAACAACCAAGGAATAACTACGATTCAAAATGGTGGCAACCTTTACTTTGGCATTTGTTGATTGTTATGAAAGCTATATGTGATGATAAAAGAGATCTAAGATACATGGACGTGAACACCTTTAGATATATCAAAATTGGTTTTCATATTCATAAACTCAAAGAAAATAATTTATTCCGTGATGCCCGTGTGAATCTTTTGAAAGGTGGTGAACTGAAACAATTTCAAACATAACACGCTGAATACAAAATCACAGTGTTCGGGTAACGTTGAGGGAAGTAAGTCCTATATGAGAAACCTACCCCACCCGAATATTCCATTAAGGCCTATATTTCTTTGTATTTTCATGACGCTAAACAAAATGATTTTGATGTCTTAACATCTTCGACAGCCGCATTTAAGTGCTCGTACTTTTACCATGAGTGTCATGTGGCATTTTATGGTAAGAATACGCACAAATATGAATCCTCGTGCAAAATATGCTGCGCTAAAGGTGTTTACGGTGAAGTTCGATCTGTGGCCTGTAAAGATTTTGAGCGTTGGTTCATAAACAAAACATGTTTTGTTAACAATAAACGTCCCGATTTTTGCAGAGGTTACATGTCATTCTGTCAAAAATGTTTGTAAGGTCTGTGGGCAATTTTTCAATTTGTAAGAGTCAATTTTTCACACAGATGTTATGAAACGTTTTGTAGAGTATGAGGATCCCATCAACATTTTTGTCATTTCTGATATGTAGAGCAAGCCCCGCTAAGCTAATATTGGAAAAGAGCAAGTTTATGCTATTATTCTATGATTTTCAATGTAGACAAGAAACGCTTCTTCAAGGTGTGGAAAGTACTTATTTGAACGAACCAAACCTCTGTGCCATATAAACGTGTTGTAAGGCCTGCCTACATATCGATGTAAATTACTATAATTACATTGATCGTGGGGGCGTTAGAACTCGCATATTCAATGGTGATGCAACACTGGCTTAATTTTTTGGGATTCCTAGATCAAATAAAAATAACTAAATTTTAGGATATCACCCTCCTAGACCATGATGCAAAAGGCTAAGATGGAAATTCTATTTTAAAATAAATGATTGAGGTAAAAACATGGACTTCAGGGATCATAATGAACGGTGGGAAAATCATGTCCATGCATTACACCCCTCCCCACTCTATTGATTCCCTGAACATTCTCCCGATGTCGTTGTCCAAGATGCAAAGACATTCGGCTTGGACGCAACCTTGGGCAAGGGATATATCTCCCATTTTTTAGATAAAAAGAAAACTCGGAGTATTGGTGTCCTTTGCCACCAAAGGAGTACTACGCATAGTTGAGATGTCAGTTGAGGGAAAGAAGCACTTTGAGAAATGGTATGACGTGCTGGTCAAATACAATTTGTCTTTGATTTTAATCGCGAGTTTGAACTCTATTGCGCAAAAGATCTATAGATTCTACGGAAGGCCTACCTACTTAGAGATATGCTCATGAAAAAGCAAATGTAGATACTTTCAGAGAATCGTGTACATTCACTGTAGTAGCAATGTTGGCTTAACAACGAAGTCACCATAAGGAGAATACCGTCGGCAGACCAGACCAGACCAGTCGGCAGACCAGCAGCAGACCTTTCATTTGGAGATAATATCAAGTATTTAGATGTGTGTTCATTGTATCCTTACGTTTGCAAGTACAAACAATATCCCAGCGGCCACCCCAAAGTTCACTTGAAACCAAATTGTCCGCCTATAAAACAAGTAGAAGCCATAGCCAAAGTTACCGTGACACTCTGTGAGATTTATTCATGCCCATATTGCCTACACGCATGCATGACTCGTTAATGCTCATCTTGTGCAGGAAATGAAAGGTATAGGAAAACCAAGGCACATTTCATCACAACTACAAAGAAAGAGCGCTGGTTGAGAGGCGTCTTGATGATTGACAAGATCCGGAAAGCAGTTGAGGAATGCTACATACTTGAAACAGTACAAGAAATGTGAGCGTACAATGTATCTGTTCACGACCTTCAGACAATTTCTGGTGATTTGTTTCACGGGTATATTGATACTTTTTTAATAATTAAAAAAGAAGCCAGTGGATGGCCAGAGTGGTGTACCTAACAAGAAGAGAAGTTATCGTATATTCAAAATTAATAGTAAGGGGAAGTGGTAAAACTCGATTGTTAATCTGTTTGTAAAATCCTTGATCTCCGGCCACTGGTTAAACTTTTCAAAATCCAATATGGGGAAATATTGGGCTAAGAGTTGATTTACCAAACGTAACCGTAGTCAACGATTATTAGAGAATCCACAAGTACCTGATGGAACCGTACATTACCGTGGACAGCGTCATTGATATAAATGAGGTTATGTTCCTCAATTGCAAGGTTGAGCGTGATGCATTGCGCCCTAACCCTAACAGGAGTGTGGCGGTAACATGATACACGACTACACTTAAACAGTATCTCCTAAAAATTGGGGGACCCCGTTTGGATTACGATACAGTTAAAGTTATATTAACAGAATGCCACAGTGAATGGAGCCCATCTACTACATTTTAGGTGACCTCACTAACAAACTACAGGAATACGGTCCGGGAAGGTATATTGACGCCTTTGTATCTGGTGGCCCCAAGAATTACGCGTACCGAATTTGTCATGGTGGCTATACTGCCAAATCAAAAATTAGTTCGATGGATCACAATAAGCTACGGCAACCGGTACATTAGCTCATAAGTTAAATATCTAGGGAGAAAATCATGGCGTGTATATTTTGATTAAATAAGAGGCCTATATATTTTTAACATAACATCATAAGTTGTAACGATTTAAATGTCTTGGGATAGGGTGTTTATTAAATACCTTAAAACAATTAAAAAATAAATGATTTAGTCTTTTATTTCCTTTAAACCTTTAATATATTTTTTATAAAATTAATAACCGTCTAAAATTAGGGGTTTATATTACCGCAGGGACTATCAATTTTTTATTTGTATTATTTAATAAATTCAATAAAAATGATCCTACTAACCATCAATGTATTTAAGTATTGATTCATTATAACTCATCTTAATTTAAATAGTTCGTGATTGTAAAGTTTGAATGCGACCACTAGTGGTTCCTTGACTTGCATTTTAAGAACCTATGACATAGAATTCAAATAAATAATTTCAAAAATATTACATACCATACCGACTATATTATCACCCACATGGCTGTGGTCTGACGACACACATAGGTCTATTGAGCCGGGGTGTTTTCTAAACGGTCCAATAGCTTGGTTGTGTTTGGTTGTTGGGGAAACGTGAATGCATTCGGTGGTTGCCAGAGGATTGAAGTGCTAGGATAGTGTCTTGGTCGTCTGACTGTTGCGGTGGAACTCTAAGGTAATTTTTTCTTGAAAATGTACTCAGTCTGATACTGAAGGGGGTGAAAGCTTATGGTGGTGATAAGTGGGAAGTGATGCACCGTGAGAGTTTGCGTACGTAAGAGCACAGTGAGGGTGGAAATAGTGATGGAGGGCCACTGTCTTTTGAAGATATGCTGCAATCACGATGCTGCTGAGCTGGCCCGTTGCTAGTTGTGGGTGGGGTGCCTAAGAAGGGAATACTCTCAGGGTTTTTCCTTGATGCGTGGATCAAATCCCCCTTTGTGTATACACATTCTGACATAAATAATGGGTATTTTAAAATATGAGGACGAATCCTTGGTAGTTATATTACTATGATAATAATTAATAAATTTCAATGTGACTCCAATATGTCTTTCTTAATTTTTCTTCTACCTATTAAAACCATTATTAAGAATTGTAAACCACAAGACTTGACTTAATTGCTAAATATGATATTTTTACGTGAATACATTGTTAAATTTGCTACCACACGGGGGAAATCCAAAAAACCCAAAGATAACAAAATCGGGGGATACAGTCTGGCTTTGTAGTTTCGAATTTATGCTCTACATCCAAAATTAAATTATACCACCGGATAGCGCTAAAGGATCAAATAATGCATTATGATACGCGAGAACAGTGACGCATCGCGCGCGGTCGATGGAGAAGCGCCACCATTTTGAGGTTATTTTGCTGCGTATCGATATTTCCAATTAGTATAACTTTTGACTCGGAGAAGCTACGATGTTCGTTTAGGTTTTAATCGTCAGCTCTCATCAAAATATATAGATTGTATATAAAACATTAGTTTAAAGTAGTGACAGAAAATATAATAAGGTGTTAGAATTTAAAATATGATCGAAAATACAGTTTTGCGTTGTAGTTTCGAATCTATCCTTTACATTCAAAATTAAGTTATACCACTGGATAGCTAGAGGATCAAATAATTCATTACGATAAGCGAATAAGCGAGAACAGTGACGCATTGCGTGCGGTGGAGGGGGAAGCGCTGCCATTTTGAGGTTATTTTGCTGCGTATCGAGTTTTCCAATTAGTATAACTTTTTACTCGGAGAAGCTACGATGTTCGTTTAAGCTTTAATCGTCAGCTGTCGTCAAAATCTATCGATTGTATATAAAACATTAGTTTAAAGTAGTGGCAGTGAATATAATAAGGTGTTTGAATAAAAAAATATTATCAAAAATACAGTTTGGCGTTGTAGTTTCGAATCTATCCTCTACATCCATTGGTCTGAGATCATATTGTTATACCGCTAAGAACAAACAAATAGCAACTACATCATCGGTAGCGGTATCATCATCATCAAGTCGCAAAGCCGGTGGATTCGCCATATATCGCAACATCAATAGCTTCACTGATTGTAATAGATTTAACATTGACATTTCGGAAATTTATTTGGAAATGAAAGACGCAAAAGCTGGTGATGTATGTCTAGTAAAATAAAGTCCAATGGCATCTTCAAATTCGTAATCGGGTGTGTGTATATCCACCCGGGAACAGTGTTAGCAGAAATTAAACTCTTTATGTTACGATCGTTGTTAGAATATTTCAAAAACACCGCTAAAATTATACCCGATTACGAGCCTGATATTAATACACCATTTATGATAGTTGGAGACTTTAATGTTGATGTCTCACAAAACCGCTCATTGCCCGACTTCATGCTCAGCAAGTTCAATTTATCTTATATTGAAACTTCTCCAACAACGTTAGGTAATACCTGTATTGACTTAACGTTTACCAGAAATCTCGATGTATCTTGTATGCCATTTGTGTCGTACTTTTCGTATCACAGACCTATAATTAATAAAGTAATATTGTAACACAATAATTATTTGTTTCCTTGATTTTATCCTAAATAAATAAATAAAAATATTTTATAAAAAAAAATATAGCCCGTGACATAAACTTATTCACGTACAACACACGGCCATGTCCATGACACAGCCACACCCCATTTTATTTCTATCAAAATACAATCATGGCTGTCCCAGATTGTATATATTATATTTATCACCACTTATTACTACCAGATAGGACTATACGTTTATGTACCTACTTCACTAATGTATTAGGGATGAGTAAATTAAATTTAGAGGATGTACACTCGCATTTTCGTGGAGGAATATTGAATCAATACGTATAAAAAATGCACACACACATTAACAACCAGTGTTTAATCCGTTTTCCTTTTTGTTAGACTTGCTCGTAATTTTTTTATAAAATATGATAATATCTTAACTTTTTATAACTTTAATTTGTTTAGAAGAATGCATGCATGTATATTTTCACAACCACCATTATTTACAAGTTTTCAAATATAAGTTTGTTACAACTTCATAACACTTTTGTGCGTTTTATCTCTTAGTTTTTAATAGTATATCTTACTGTATCATTAAACTATGTCAAATAAGACTTTATATGCAACTAATTAATTGAAAAAAATTTCCTCTAAAAATAATCCCATTTTAACTATCTAATAATTGTTTGAATATTTGACTTTATGATCCTTAAAATTATCATATATTAGATTATCTACCTTGTCTCTGTATGAGTAAATAATTGTATATTTTTGACATTAATAGTTTGAATGAATATATTTTGTTACCAATAAACTTGAAATGAATTTGTTCTAGTAATAATTCATTAAGATTTGATATTATATATATGTTTTGATTACATGTGATTGTAAAAAACAATTCTCTTGGCATCCAAACGGATTCGAATAAAGATTTCCCCCTCGTCCTCCGTGCGGACGCTACATGTTAGACCGTTCGACCACTGAAGCAGACCAGATTGTTTATAGATTAGGAATCCCTTCACTAAAGATTCAGAGCAGTGGGGATGTGGGCGAGGCACCTTACAGTAAATCCGATTACTATTTTTAACAAAAAATAAAAAATAAATGTAATTTTACTTCTACATGTTCGTTAATTGTCATCTACTTATTCCCAAAACGCAAACAAACATCTTTCTGAATTCCAATGTATATATATGTTTCTTTTCATATGTTGAAGGGAAGAGTGAATATGTTTTATCTTTTATGATCAAAATCCAGATGATATTCTTTAAAGTAAAGGGCAGGGGAGGAGGTTTTGGTTCTACACCCATTTCAACACTTTAAGTTTAATACATTCGGTATCGTTGTTAAGCTGTGAGCTAACATTATATACAAATAATTTATTCCATACCTATTCCATACCATTTCCATGTCCGCATTCAAACAATATCCTTCCACGCTCCCAAAGTGACCACACACACAATAATGGAATTAATTCCTGGGTGTTGGATCCATTAATAGGATACATATTTTAATATACTTGCTTTGTGTGATTTACCGGTATTGAATAAAACGTTTAGGGGAATTGGTCTTTCTTAAAGATTAAAATAATTTTAATAAAATATAATTAACGGGATTTGCTTGGCTATATAATCACAAAAAGTCTATTGAACATTTACCTTAAATATAATAACAATAATAATAATAATGTGTAACCAGTGAAGGCTGATTTAGGATGTTTTTATCCGATCCAAGCCGGATGAACTTTATAGGCTTACATTAAATAAAATATTTATTTTTATCTGTGTTGTAAATATTAAAATACACTAATGATAAATTGCATGTATTATATCTTTTATAAATATATTTTCATCTGTAGGTGAAACTACAGCTTAGTAAAGAAAATAAGAAGCCTATTAAAAAAAATTCCTCCACCCTAAAAAAAAGCGGTATATTTTAAGTTAAGGTCATTTGACAATAACAATATAAATTATGAACATTAAAACAATTTTTTCCAGTGATTAATACTCTCAGTTGTACTTACAACTATTCATTAATTTTCAAACAAGGCACTCAACAATAAATATTATTGTGCAGTGCCCTTCAGTTTCCCATCAAGATAATCTCAAATAGCACGGAAGTGAATGAAAATGTACTAATTAATGTTATGTAAGAAACTAATTACACATTTCTGATTTGAAATTCCCACCAATTATTTTGATTTTACCCCCCTCCCCCTTGAGAATAACTGTGTTCCAGCGAGCTGTTGTTTAAATGTACTAACTAATTTTAAACTAGCCTTAGTAGTGCAAAAATTAAGTAAATGCATAGACATCTTTTGTAGGCAGTATAAAATTCTAAATCCATGTTATAACCAAATACACCCACAGCTGGAGTCTGAACACCAGCCTCCCGGATCTTGGTTGAAAATAGTTTTGTAGTGGAATAGTAAGATGTCCCAATTTAAAGTATATATTTATCCAGGATCTCGTGGAAATAACAAGAAATGTTGATAAAGGGATATCGGATTTTCATGTGATATTCAGGACTTCGATTCATGAACCAGATCCACTGAAGCAATCAGTCACAACACAAAATATATTACTTTTTCTTACTTTGGTTTTTAACACTTTAAGGATTAACAGCCGCTCTCCATAATAATACAGTTCCTAAACTAGTAGTTGTGTAAAAATAGGAAAACACTAATTTGATTTAAAGCAGGTTAAAAACTATCATATTCTTACCATTACTGCAATTTTAACATTTCACTTTGAATTTCAAATTGAAATAGTCTCTCCTATAATTTCTCCTTGGGTTCGATGTATATATATATATAATAGTCCATTGGTGAGCAAGCTGGCCAGAAAACCACTTGATACTTTATTCAATAGTACATAATAATAATTGAGAATAACTGTTATTCACAGAGTTTGGGAAGTCAGTCTCGAAATATAATATAACATCTAACTAAACTGTGCTTTAGTTACTTGATTGATAGCTTAAAAATTATTTCAAATTCAATCAAAAAATATATCTAAATAAAATAAAAATAAAACGGCCTTAGTGAGCTCACAATTGAAACACATTACAAAAGTGAAAACCAGATATATAAATCGTTCCTACTAAGTTCAAGGAATCCCCTGTTATATTTACTTAAAACTAGAATGCGCATTTAACGGTTAGCGCAATATAAACAACCTACAGAATACAGATAAACTCAGTCAAAATTCCAAATTATCAATCTAAGAAACCTTTCTAGGCTAGTTAATAAAATTAGTTCTGACATCTTAGCTGAGTCGGCCACGTGTCTTTCTACGGAGTTAAAAGTCCCGGGCTCAATTCCCAGCATGGCTGAAAAATTTGTCAATAGTGAAATATGTTTTTACCCTTTCACAGTGATTACTATTATTTGGCACCGCGTCTTACTACCCGTTCGGATTATACGCTTTAAGTACTAACTATGCTATGGATTAGGAATTAGGAGGGTTGAATTAGAGGAAGTGAATCCGGATTTGCGTGGAGGGAGAGTGGAAAACCATTTAGGAAAAAACACCCCAATTCACCCGACCGAGACTCGAGCCTCAATCTCCCCGTTCTCAGCAGTCGAGCTCAACACTACTAGCGCTTTAGCCAATAACGCCCTCAAGGCGGTTTTCACAGTGATGAATTTACAACAGGGGACTGGCTGTTGTGTTTGTACTTCCTAGTCCTTAGTTGGTTTTTAAAACATTAGACATACCTAGCCAGCCGGTAGTGGTAAACATATGTCTTGAATAAAAAACCGACCCACAATACAGTTTGGAAACATATTGAATGTGAGGTAAAGATAAAAATAAAAGCCTTAGTTTTTAATGTGCCATTATTAAAGATAATTTTTTTAAGTGGCTAGTAACTAATGGTTCATTTGAATGTAAATTTTTTTGATAACAACAATTTTGCTATTGTTTAACCGTAGTGTATTTTCTATATAAGATTTTAATAAAGTCCTCCTTCCCTCACTTAAAGCAGAGTACCAGTGGTTGAGAATCTTGCAAACATGTGCTCTTATAAGATATTGAATGGAGGAACAACCAACAAATGTAGTATTTCATTGCATACTATTGCAATGTGTTTCTACCTCATACTTGGTAAGTATATCCATGGTTGTATATAAATATTCAAAATAATAAAATTCAACATAAGTAAATGAATATCATTGTTTCTAGATTTCGTTTTGACATGGTTTTAACCTTTATGATTATTAAATGTTCAGCATTTAAGTTTTAGAGACCTATTTTATCTATATAGAGGAGAATTTCTGTCAATATGAAGGCTCTCTAATATTTATTAACACACAAATGAATTAATTAGTATAAGTATTTTATTCTGTGTGGATTAGTTTGGATAAAGATTTAAGCTATTGATCAATCAGTTAATATATCTAAATGCGCGATAAACGGCGACACCAAGAGGTGAGACTTGTTTCAAGAAATGGCATAATAAAATCGATAGTTTTTCAGATATTCTATCTTAAGCCTATCGAACTGTTATTCTCCATAGTTATAAAGCACACTTGAATAGATTTCCATTTGTTTCTATTTAGTTATAATGCCAAGAGATATAATCAACATTAAATACCAAAAGTTGATTTTAATCTCATCTATTAAAAGACCAAGTACATAAAATTTCATGGACAGCAAAATAATATTTAATACCAAAAACAGCTATATAATATAAAATTTTGATGAATAACAGAATAACACAGAAGGAATTAAAAATGATTTTGAAAGTTTATTAGAAGCACAGGTATCTTCACTAGACCCCATAGAATTTCCAAGTCAAGTATAAAATACAATACAAATAGTAGTTATGATCCACGGGAGACCATAATCCGTGGTGGGCAGGAAAAAGCTGATAAGTCAATAATTTGATAAAATGAGCTGTGTGTGCCTTTCAACTAAATAACATCTGAGTGAAGCCAAAAAGGTATAAGACATATACGCGATTCAAGCTCCACCTATATTCATTTTAATAATATGTCTTAAGTTTAAAAATGTTTGTTCAGGAAACAATAAATATTCCCTATGTTACTTTTTTCTAGATTTTAAGGAATTATATTTTGTATATAGAGAAGGTGTTTTTAATTTGATTGACAGGGAGAATTATTCAATTAATGTGTGCGTAAGTAGATATGGTGAGATCCTACCTGATGCTGAAGATCCGGTGAAGCAGTAACCCAAGTAGGCCTACCTGGGGTTGTGATAGGATGATCTTAATGCTTAGGATCAGACGCACATTTATACCAGTTAGGATAAGAATGGTTTATTTTAATTAGCGAAAGGGAGTGCAAAGCACTAAGAGAAACATATGAGTTGAGCCGCGGTGGTGACGCACGTCCACCTTTGAGGAAAACACTTTGCGAGCTAACAGGAAACGCGCGTAAAAATACGAAAGAGCAATTGTACCACCCTTAAAAACATACTTAATGAAAGAAAAGGCGGTAAACAGAAAAATGTGATAATTACATAAATTAATAATGAATGAATATAAGAAATATTTAATTAAGTAAACAATAATGAAATTGACACTAAAATAATAAAATATAAATAAATAAATACTAAACATCCTCCCCCCGTTGAACCATTCAGGTTCAAGAATAAGGAAGAAACACAGGACACAATGAGACCTAATTACTAGGTAAAGGGAAAACCTTTACAGCAGGCCAAGTAAGGGATCCTCTTAATGTAAGTAGAGTTACTACTCGTACCACGCCGTCAGGACCAGGAGACGTTGAAACTATTCACCCAAGACGCCAAGCAAGGGGGGGTGAGCCCGAATCATGTATTACTACAAGGTCTCCATTCTTGAGGTTATAATTTTGAGTACTTCACTTGATTCGTTGTTGTAAATTATGGAGATACCCCCAGTGCCATCGTGACCAAAATCGTTGTGAAAGTGCTTGAATTATCTGCCATCTCTTGAGACGATTGAGAGGTATTTCTTCTATTTGCGACTCAGGGAGAGCCGCGAGAGAGTTTCCAATGAGAAAATGTCCCGGGGTGAGTGCGTCAATCTCTGACGGATCTGAAGACAATGATGTAAGAGGGTGGAAGTTGAGCATAGCTTCAACTTTGGTGGTGAGTGTAATAAATTCTTCCAATATCAATATTTGGCTGCCAATAACTCTGGTTAGGTGGTGTTTAGCACTCCTAACAGCACTTTCCCAGAGTCCACCTTGGTTTGGTGAGGCAGGGGGTTGGAAGTTAAACTTGATTCCATTTTCTGCGGCAAATCTATCAATTTGATCTTGATTCTTCTTTTCTTTAAGAAATGCTGTTCTTATTTTCTTCAATTGAGTAGAAGCTCCCCACAAAGTTGGTGCCACAGTCAGAATAAATGTCTGAGCACAAACCACGACGTGACACGAAGCGAGTTAGCGCATAAATGAAAGCGTTTGTAGAGAGATCTGTTGCAACTTCAAGATATATAGCTTTGGTGTTGAAACAAATAAATACACACAGGTATGCCTTTATCGGTTGTGATCGCCGTAATGTGTGTAACTTAATTGTGAAAGGACCTGCATAATCCACTCCCGTCTTAAGAAAAGTTCGTGAGGCAGTGATACGAGGTTCAGGTAGATCTCCCATTAAGGGGGCTGTGTTGGTTGGCTTTCATCGAAAACATTTTATGCATTTTAAAAATGCGAGATCTGATAACACTCCTAGCCGAGATAATCCAATAGACTTGGGATATTATGGATTGCAATAGTTGTGGGCCTGTCCACCACAAAGGGTGGTTACAGAACAGGGGAGGTGATACACCACGGGAGGCCACGTCCCTTGGATTTTGATTGGTAGGGACATGAGCCCATACTTATGGAGGTGTCATCTCTTGTATTTGAGAAACCCGATTAGCAACGTATACCTTGAGACAGTATGGTGGAGTGTGTATTCATGCAAGTACGTTGGTTGAGTATGTCCAAGCGGTAACTGAATTTATGTGGTAATGAGATAATATAATGCTTCTACAATATTGCATTCCTTTTTGAAAGTAAATGAGCTCCACATATTTCAAGACGGGGTACCGAAATCCGTTTCACAGGTGCAACACGAGATTTTGCAATAATCAAATTTACTTTGACTTCGGAGTTTTGAATAACCTTGCACATATGCATCTGAGTATCCATGTAATTGGACATCTACAGTAGAGTAGAGAGAAAGATATCGAAGTATGCTGAGGTTTTCTAAGGCTGGAAGCTGTTCCAGAAACCTTACCCATTTTGCAGAAATATCTGCGGGTAGAGGTTCGTCCCAAGATAGTCCTAATGTCCATAGAAGTTGAATCAATCATTTGGCCCAAAATACCACTGGTGTCAACCAACCACACGGGTCGTAAATTTGAGCTATAGCGGAGAGTACTGAACGTTTAGTCGGGACTTGTTTAACTATATCAATCTTATTCGAAAATGCATCATTACCAGGCTTCCATTTGAGACCAAGGATGCTATAGAGAGGTTGTTCAGGAGTGCGAAAGTAAAGTGGGGTCTCACGATGCTCCTGGGGTACAGCGCTCAGTACCTGGTGTGAGTTACTGGACCATTTGCGCAATTCAAACCCACCTTTTCTTAACAACTCTGTGAGCTCTTGTTGAAGAGAGAGTGTATCTTCTAAGTTGTCAGCGCCAGTGATAATATCATCGACAAATGTTTGGGTTTGTAACACTCGGGATGCGCTGGGAAAGGCCTGACCTTCATCCTCAACAAGTTGATGTAGAATCCGAATTGCAAGATAAGGGGAGCTAGTTACACCATATGTGACAGTGGTAAGTTGGTACACTTTGAGAGGCAAATTAGGATTTTCGCGCCAAAATATCAATTGATAATTTTGGTCGTCAGGATGTACTTTAATCTGTCTGTACATTTGGCGAATGTCTGCACTAAAAACAATTTTATGACGTCTGAAATTTAAAAGAATATCGCAAATATCATTTTGGAGTTTCGGGCCCGAGTGAAGTACATCATTTAATGAAAGACCAGATGTGCATTTGGCATTTGCGTCAAATACTACACGCAGCTTAGTGGTAGAACTTGTTTCTTAATGCACGCCATAGTGAGGTAGAAAGTAATGTTGGAAATTATTTTGGAGTGTGTTGGTAAATAATTTCATGTGTCCAGATTTATGATAATCATCCATGAATTAACCATATAATTTCTTGAGAGTTGGTTGAGAATTTAATTTATTTTCAAGGGCATTAAAACGCCTTTTTGCTTGAAATGATGAATCACCAAGAGATGGCCTAGTTTCCTTGAATGGAAGTCGAAGCACATATCGACGGGTGATGTCCCTAGCGTGCGTGTTGCGGAATTGTTTTTCACATATTTCCTAAACTCGCGTAACCACCTTCGAAAGGGGTGGTTCCTCTAATTGCCAGAACTGTTGAAGTGAGTTGTGCAGGTCAATATCAGTGGTTGATAATAACGTAATAAGATTAGATGAAGCTGGCTGGTTGCTATCTTCACTAATAGAGGGAGCGCTTCCCATAACTACGAAGCCGAATATAGTTCATAGCGCTATAGGCATGTCTTTTCCAAGTGGATAGAGATCACCAGTGAGTGTTTGAGCGAAGAGGTCAGCACCAATTAGCATTTGAACAGAACCACTCTCGTTAAACGTAGGGTCAGCAAGAACAAAATGTTTTAGTTTTTTCATTACAATAGGTGAGATGCGAGTTTGCGGCATATTTGAAGTTATTTTATCAATTATCAAAACTGGGTGAGAATGTGCCAATAGTTTACCACCACATGTGGAAATATTTAAGTGAGTACTACCCTTAAGTTTCACTTTAGTTGATGATATCCCCTGAACGTTACTGGGTTTGAGGCAGTTACGTTTTACGCCCAGCAACTGTGCACAATGTTCGGTGATCAGCGTAGATTGACTCGCCGAGTCAAATATTGCACGCACAATTTGTGTATTGCCGGAGGGTGTAGTAATGTGGAATAGAGCCGTGGCTAGGAGTACAATATTATGACTTGTTGAAGACCGACTAACAAAAGGTTTAGTTGAACCAGAATCGGTCAATTGTGAATAAGTAGGGGTGTCTGTGTGAAAAGTAGCACGATGGTTTTTCAGCGGTTCAGTGTGAGATCTCTGTAATTGTCAACTGTTGTTTGAGACAGTTGTTTGTGTTGTATCAGGTGATTGAGTAGAAAGATGCAACAATGTGTGATGAGGTTTATTGCATTGTTGACACACATGTTTTGACTGACAGTTTGAGATACGATGGGAAGTACCTAGGCAATTAACACAGAATCGATTTGATTTAATGAATGCAAATCTTTTCTGTGGAGTTAAAGATTGAAAATCTGTAAATCTATAAATATTATGCTCTGGCTGTTTGCAAAACGAGCAGTGATTATTTTAACCTATATTTTCAAATAAAAGATCCATCCTAGTTGGTCTGGGTGCTAATGGGCGTGAAAATGAGTGTGTTGGCATTATCGTTGGATTTGGTGACAGTTTATGCGATAGATTGGCCGCCTCTAGGTGTGTACACTCAGTTTCCAAAAAAAGTATTACTTCACTGACAGTTGGTAGAACCTGTGTATCAGCGCGATTACTTTAGAATTTCTTTCTGAGCTCTTGAGGAATTTTACGCATCAAGATGTTTGAAAAAATTATGTTTTCCTCGTAAATCTTTTGATTAAGTGCGGATAATGCTTGTGAGTGCTCATTATAATTTAATAAGAAGGAGAGAAGAGTTTTTACATTCACTTGTTCAATATTGGGTAGATCAATTAAATTGTCAGCGTGTAGATTAATCAAATATCGGATGTTGTGGTATCTCTTCTTGAGCTAATTTCTAGCAACTGTGTAGTTTTATGCATTGAGTGGAAGTGACTTTATTATGTTTAGTGGTTCGGATGTTAGTGAACTTAAGAGATACTGAAATTTCTCGACCTCTGTCAGAGACGTGTTATTGTGAATTGTGGCCTCATAGAGACTCGAATACGTTAACCATTGTGTGGGCTCACCAGATAATTGCTTTAAATTAATTTTAGGCAGTATAATATTGGACGCAACAGAGTGGTTTGATTTTATTGATTCATTTTTTGGATCACTTGTGGAAACCAATAAAGGAGGGACTAGCAAGCTGACAGTACATTGGATATGTACGTCTAAATCTGCAATTATATTTTCAAATTCGTCTATTTTTTCTGGATCATATTCTTGAGTGTGGGTTGTGACATTGTTTAATTTAGACAAGGATAAATCAAGTTCTGCCTTTTTAGCACTTGATTCCTTACCAAGAATTGTACTCTTTTGTACTTGAATTGAGTTTAACGTTTCACATCGAGGAATAATGTTTAATTGATCCTGTATTTGAGTAAGTCTTGATTTGATTTGTTCTGCTTGATGCAAAAAGCTTGAGTACTTCATCTTGAACTATGATAATAATATTAATAATAATAAATCTGCTTGTGCATCTATTTATTTGTAAATAATATTTGCTTGGGAGCAAACACAATATAGAAAAAAAAAAAGAGAGAGAAAATGCCATTTGAAACTATCTATACACAATTCTAGAATCTCATTGTTCTCAGAAGAGGGTGTTTTTGAAAGCAACCTTTATCTTAGTGTGCCTAGCGAAAGAGAAAGGGGGTGGAGGGAGAGTAACTACAGAAGTAACTAATAAACATTCCAAAACAACTCACAATGAATGTTTGGCGGAGTGATATTATTTTCAAAAACAAAAACAAAACATATTAAAGCATATATTGGGTGGTACATAGCATCTAACCACGCACATATTACAATTAATATTTAATGTTTAGTTCACAGCTCACTAATTCAATCTAGTTATTATTCAAGCGGCACAATAAAAATAGAATGTCAGTTTCACCGATAACAAGTTATTGAATGGCGGTCTTTCTTGGCGGCATTTCATAAACGAGGGTTTTCTGATATTCTACACAATTAGTTTTATTTTTCAAAGTAATTATTTTAACACTAGTTATATTTGATTGTATTGAAAGGAAAATATTCAGTTTTATTTTATTTTTATTACTGTGTATTTGAATGGACTTTAACACAATAGTGTGGTACGAATGTTAGCTAAATAAAAGAATTTAATTTATTATCTTATGTATTTAGAAACATCCCTGACCGGAGGAACAATGTTTTTAATTTGATTGAGAGGGAGAATTATTCAATTAATGTGTGTGTAAATAGATATGGTGAGATCTTACCTGATGCTGAAGATCTGGTGAAGCAGTAACCCAAGTAGGCCTACCTGGGGTTGTGATAGGATGATCTTGATGCTTCGGATCAGACGCACATTTATACCAGTTAGGATAAGAATGGTTTATTTTAATTAGCGAAAGGGAGTGCAAAGCACTAAGAGAAACATAGGAGTTGAGCCGCGGTGGTGACGCACGTCCACCTTTGAGGAAAACACTTTGCGAGCTAACAGGAAACGCGCGTAAAAATAAGAAAGAGCAATTGTACCACCCTTACAAAACATACTTAATGAAAGAAAAGGCGGTAAACAGAAAAATGTGATAATTACATAAATTAATAATGAATGAATATAAGAAATATTTAATTAAGTAAACAATAATGAAACTGATACTAAAATAATAAAATATAAAGAAATAAATACTAAACAGAAGGAAATAAGTTGGCTTGTTCCTTTTTTCTTGAAGACAATATATTAAGTCAAAACAATATATTGACATTATCATTAATATTCTTACAGTAAATGTATATATACTTGGATCATTATACACTTTATGGAAACGCTTGACTAGTCAATAAACATTCGGTTTTCCCATTGCCAACATAACAATTTAGTATGATGGTTAAGAGAGTGACTAATAAATTACTGTGCATTTCATTATAGTATTTAAATCACTGATTTAAAAGGAGATAAACAATGAATGTCAAAAAAATGAAATTATGTGATCGTGGTGTCATCTCTTGAGGAATGATCTAAACAACTGCGTTTTATCTATAAAAAAACCCATGATTGTTAACCACCCAGAAAATGGTTGCTAAGGAACAATGTATAGGGGAAAAACCATGAATCTTGCCACGATTGTATGCGAAATGAATGAATGTCAACGTGGTTTTATTTGACACAAGTTAATATTAATGGTCAAAAATTAAGTATTTATTTGAAAAAGTTGCTTATTGCTAGGAGTGGTGAACAAAACTTAAATTTAATGATTTTGTTCATTTGTGTTTTCACTAGTCTTTCCCTCATTCCTTAGTTTTCATCTCAGGTTGTTTGATTTAATATAGCAAGGTAGGCTCTGATAATATTGTTTTTGTGACTAATGGTACAATACTGTTCTGGTGATTCTGAGCTAGATAATCTTTGCTGTTTATACTTTTAAATATGAGTGAACTGGACAAAAATGGTTAAATTTCAAACAGAACCTCAAAACAGAGTCCAGGGCTGTAATCGAATAATCTATTTATGCGATGTTGCCTTGATACTTATCTTTGAGAGCTGCATTGGAAATCACGTAATCAAGTGTAGATCTGTTCAAATAGTCACGAAGGATGCCGATGCAGCCCTTTTCACATTCTTGGATCCAAGGATCCAAGACACACGTGGTAGATACTTCCTAGTTCAGCCTTGATGCGGAGTTTGACCGGAAAATGTTCTATTAATATTTTATTTGACTGTCATTAGTCAGTAATAAAGAAAATAGTTGGTTTCATTCATGCTCTTGATTCTGAGTTTCAATCATTGCCATTAATAAAAAATTGATGATTTGAAAAAGTTGAATAATCAATCTAAATCTAGAATTTAATATTGCCAAAACTATCAATTTGTTTCTCACCATGATGTACAGTAAAAAAAGTGCAAATAATAATATCAAATTTAATGGTGCAAATATCACGACCAACAATTTAAAATACGCTAATTTTAGTACGCTGGAATAGTTTTCCTTAGGGAAAATAATGGGCTTTAAAATAGTTTTTAAGATCATTTATAAAGAACATCACTGTGGACCCATGAATGTAATAAGGTCGCCAGCGTTTGAATAGTTTTATGCAGTCTTCGTTTGGAAAGTGCGTGGCTAGTGTGAATTCAACAAGTCTGCATCTCATGGATCCTTGTCAAGGATCCTTGCATCATTCGAATACAGCCCACGTTTCACGTTGATAGATTACCAAACTTACCTTATTTCACATAATTTATATAGAATTAATAATATGTGTGTGAAAAAAGCTTAAACATATATCTATAGCTAAAAGATAATAGCCTAAGCCAAATAAAAAATTATTTAAAATTAAGTAACTAGAATATAACAAAAGGTTTCTGTTTTATTATCATCAAAGCAAAATTCGGATGGACACCTACTATATAAGAACTATAAGGTTGTAGAGTATATTTTTCAGTAACTATACATGGTAACAATATGTGGTTTTTTGTATTATATTAAACTTGTAAATATAAAATTGACTATATTAATGAAAAAAGTTAAGGTTAATATTATCTTTTTTACAATAATACGTTATTTTGATTAAATTAAAATTAAATTAAACAGGAAATACAAGAAAATAGTTTTGAAGTTATCATAGGATTATAGAGAATAAGATACTGTTCTCTCATACACGCCGAATATTTATAATACAATAATTTTTACAAAATTTGACATTTTCAAATTAAACCAAGTCCAAACTGTTGGTAAAGAACAGTAGCTTCCTGCTAGATTGCTCTGTCTTCGGAAGCATATTTCCCTCTCCTCCGCATACACTGTTTGGATTTCAATATAATTCTATCTTTTTTTTTCTGTAAACCCCGCTACTCACTCTTCACTCTATCCATTTAAATCATGTTCAGGTAAAACCTTTGAATTAAAACTAATTGTCTGTCACCTCCAAACCAGAGATAAGAAATGGTTCCCTTTGATCTATTTGTATGATCTATGTTAAAAGTTTTTTTCATAGGATAGACTTGATTGTGTTTCCCTTATAAATAATTTGCATAAACAGTGTTTCCTTGATTATATAAAACCTATTTATATAACATTGATTTTTGTAAGAAGAGAGAGATGAAAAGGGTTTTTCTAAATAGTTTTATTCATGTTTTATAGATTAACAAGAGCTTTTAGCGTTTATAGCAGAATTAATTTTGAAGATATTAAGATTCTCTGGCGCATCCAGGAATTAATATAGGTAAGGGTGGGCATGTGTGTCATAGCTAATATTTCTGTCCCCTGAAAATATTCATCAAATTATTTTAGTTTAAAAAATATTTTTTTAGAGAAATTACAAACAAACACATGTAAATACAGGCTGTTAAACAAAATTGGTTTGGAAATTATCGATCTTGTTGTACATATTAACATCAGTAGAATGATTTTAATGATGTTACATGGCCTCTAGTTGTGTCAATAAGTCGTCAAAATTCAACAATAATAATAATACTAATAATAATAGTAATAATAATAACAGCGTCTTAGAAATTATAGGTCCACAAACCTACTCACGTAGAGCTTAAATAAATAAAACAAGGTGGATGAATAAAATTAACTTCACTTGTAAACTATTACTTACCAATCTTATTTAGTACTTTATCAAATTTACCACAACACTCTACCAAAATACTAATAAAACTCTTTTCCTAATATAAAATCTCAATTCCAAATCAGGCCTATTATAAAACAAAGCTAATGGCTAGGCCGTTTAATCTACTACAAATAAAAAAAGTGCTATGGACAAAATATTACAAGATACTATTTTCATTCACTTAATATGTCTTTATTTATGAATTGAATCAAGTAATTATTTTTATTAGTCCCTAGGACACAGAGAAGGAAAGAACAGAGCCACAGCCCCTAGGTTAAAAATGTTGCACTCCTTTTCGAGGCTTTACTCCCTCAACGTTGGGATCGCTAGGTGCGACCCCCAGTGACTACAGCGCAATCAAGTGAGAATTTTTGAAACGACTCACTTTAAACTCGAATTTACTAAAAGGCAGATACAAAATATGAGCTCCTGTCGGCTGGCGGTCACCTAGCAAGCTTCAAGTAGCACCCTCTCCCTCCCCCGCCCCTGCCTCAAACTCCCAGCCCCTCGTCATAAAGTACCCTAATACTGCCACACAAATAAGTTTACTCTGTCTGCAGATTACAAAGAAAACTTGAAACACGATGGACGATGGACCTTTTTTTAAAACTAAGGGACTGGCTGTCAACTGCAATTATTTATTAAGGAGCACTGAGAAGAATTGCAGACGTTTAGAT